>PVKH010003128.1:0-25546 GCA_004027955.1 Chaetophractus vellerosus | reverse complement strand
GAGAGGGAGAAGAAAAAAATAACTTATCTAAACACACGCACAAAGAAAAGAGAAGGAAAAATGACTGGAGCTGGTGATGGGAGGGAGGGGAGGGGGTGACTATTTTACCTGTGCTGAACCAAGGGTAGGAATGAGAAAAAAGGAAAGGAGGAAGAGTGGGAGGGTAAACAAAAGAAACATTGGATGTAGAAGAGAATATCAAGACAATGTAACAAAACTCGGAATGAGGCAGGCCCCCAGGCGAGGTTCTGCAGTGGCCCTGCCACCTCTCTCCTCTCTTTAATTCACAGTAATAGAATTAGGACCCACCCTGAACACTGCAACCTAATCAGTAGCCCTTAACTAAAGTGATTTAATCAAAAGCAATTTGATTAAAAAACATCCCTTAACTGAATCTTACCAAAATGTTCAGAATACAAAAGGCTTTCATGTACATGTATGGTATCTTCAGCATTTCTTTCTTACTTATAGAGAAGATGATCAAATGATGAATTACTGCATTTTTTTATATAATTCATTTGTTTTAGGAATTTATGGAAAATTCAAACAATGTCAATTATTGAAAAATAATTAACTACCCTTTATGTTAAGAAGTACCATTTATCTCATAAAAACATCCAGTTCTGTCCTGTTAAGAGTTTACAACAAACAGAACCTTTGAATACCAGCAAAATCTGGCAGGGTCATTTTCCTCAGAACTGTGAAAAAAGAGTTAAAAGGCTTTAGTAACCGGGCAAGTGCTGATTCAAGAAAACATGCTATAAAAATAGTAAGAGAAACTTATATTGCCATTGCCAGTCCTCATCCCAACTTTTTCCTAGTGCAGTGTGGAGATAGCAGGGCCCCCATTGTGGATCCCTGGATCTGTTCCTGAGAAGAGAAACCCTTTTGCAGATTATGTGATGCCTTAATGTTGATAGCAATATATCAGGTGGCAGCCTAATACACTGAACCAGGAAACTCATTGTCCACTGGCTTACCATCCCAGAACATTCTCTGCGGGCAGAGGCAACCTGCAGACAGCTAAAATAGTGTTAGAAACAAGTGGTTTGGGTGGTTATTCCAGAAGTTATGCTTATGCACATTTCAAGAGGATATCTTTGAATGCCAAAGTAATCAGTGCCTCAAACAGTGGGGCTCCTGAGGGATCTAGAGATATCCAGACACTATAAGCAGGACAGACAAGCTTAGGAATTCGGTACCTGTCAATAGGCCTTACTTTAGAATTTAAGCTACCCAGAGTAACAGGGTTAGATTCATTTATTGAACCTATAATTAGCACTATACTTGTAAAATATATGTCCCAGAGATGTAATCTTTGCTTCATCCATGTGCCAATTGAGCCCTGAATCTCAACAGAGTTGCAACACCTACTCTCTGGTTCATTGGACTCACCCAGGATAACTAACAAAAGGATGATGATGGACAATGACCATCCCAAGGAACAGAGACTGTCTGCAACTGCAAGCAAGATAGTTCCATCCATCTGCTGCATGGGATCTAAGGCCCCTCTCAATTTGAGGTGAAGTGGGCATCACCATCCCAAAATCCTTAAGATTGGGGAATGCACAATGGACTAAAGGAGACTTATTATTATTCTATTATAGACTCATTATTCTAGCAATGGAAGAAATTTTATCATTGTTTTAGAGGCAGTGGCCACCAGAGGTTCTGAGGGAAGGGAGAGGGAAGAATAGGTGCAACATGGGGGCATTTTCAGGAAATTGGAATTGTCTTGCATGACATTGCAATAATGGATACAGGCCATTATATATTTTGTCATAACCTACACTCTGTGGATCAGAGTGTAAACTATAATGTAAACTATAGTCCATGGTTAGTAGCAATGCTTCAATATGTGTTCATCAATTGTAATAAATGTACCATGTTGTTAATGGGGAAGTGTGGGTGGGGGAGAGAGTGGGGCATCTGGGAATCCTCTATATTTTTTATGTAACATTTATGTAATCTAAAGCTTCTCTAAAAATAAAAATAACTTTAAGAAAGAAACAGTTAAGCCAAAGTGACCTGAGGCAAAAGATTTATGCTTTAAGTCATTCAATATAACACCCAAGAAGGGGAGAAAGTTGATTTCATAGGGGATAAAAGAGGCATCCTAATTCCTGTAAATGGTGGAATTCCTATTACCACAAGAGAGCAAAAGCCTACTACAAGATGCAGTCTCAGAAAAAAACAGAGAGAACCCTGTTACAGAGGTAAGAATGCACATAACACTCACCTCAGGCTAGTCTTGACAGGAGAGCTAAACTCTGAAGGACAGGTAATGCAAAGTCCTTTGTAAATGTTGTGAAAGGTGTTTTTTTGTGTATGTGTGTTTATGTTGTTTGTTTGCTTGCTTTTTAGCTCATGGCTCACAAGGAAATCTCTGTCATATCACCAGCTAGTTCTAAACTTAAGGAATGGACAGAGCAATATACAAACCCCAGAGTTAACATTTTAAAATATTAAATACACAGTGCACAGAAGTTATTACAAGACAAACAAAGAAATGGGAAATGATGGCCATCCAAAGGAACAAGATCTAAATCCAGAAATTACAGTACTTTTGGCATAATGGATGAAGATTTTAAAATAACTATCTTCAATATGCTCAAGGAGATAAAATACAATATTGAGAATGAACTAAAGGATAACAGGAAAACAATGAATGAGCCATATGAAAATCTCAATAAAGTTAAAGAAATTTTGAAAAGGAACCAACGTAAATATTGGAGTTTAAGACCATAATAAGTAAAATGACTAATTCCAAAGAGGATTTCACAGGAGAATGAAAGTGGCAGAAGAAAGAATCAGGGAACTCAAAATTAAGACAATTGCAATCATTTAGGCTAATAAGCAGAAATGAAAATGAATGGAAAAAGTAGACAGAACCTAAGACAGCTGTGGGATACCATCTCATACATATTATGGGAGTACCAGAGGGAGAAGAGAGAAAGGCGCAGAAGAAATATTCAAAGAGATTATAGCAAAACATTTTACAAATTTAACAAAAGGCATGGATATGCACATTTTTAGCATATATGGCTTTGCATTTTCTCACAGTCTTTCCAGTTCTTTCCCCTTCTAGCCACAGCAGCATTTCATTAAACAACTGTATCTGAGCTAGTGACTGATAAGTAAATCTTGTATGCTTAGGCTTTTCTCCCCAGAAACTTTAAAGATGATCTGTTCTGTGAACTGCTTGACCACCTTCATATCAGTAGTTCCCTTATGCAATTATTGCAAAGATATAACTTCAGCCCTACTAACAAACATTTTAAATTCTTGTTTTACTTAGTTACACTGAATGTGTAACTTCTGCCCAGCAGAGAAACATTGCGAATGCCCATTTCTTGATTATCTGCTCTAAGCACTGCACTTTTTAATCACGTTCCCCCCTCACATGCTGTCCCTATCTGCATGTAGACATATAGTATACAAGACCTCTCTTCTCTTGCTTTGTGGCAAGTGCAAATGCCAAGGCTTGGAAACATCCATCTCTCCTCCTCCTGCTGAGGATGAGGATCCTAGGCCATGACCAGTGTCAAATCTACCACTGTGGAAGAGCTTCCCCACATAAGCCCTTAAGAAATGCCAAGCTGAACTTGTTCAAGTCTTTCTGTGTTCTGATGTAGCCCTCTCAGTTTGGTGAGCAGCTGTCATTTTACACAGCTCCCTGCTATACTCAGCTCACTGCGCAGGTGGCTTGTCCCACTCGCGGGCAGCTCTGCTCTGCTCATGGGTGGCTCTGCTCTGTTCATGGGTGACTTGCTTTGCCTGTGGCGGCTTTGCCCTGCCCATGGAGGCTTTTGCCCTGTCCATGGCAGCTCTTTGCCCTACCTGTGGTGGCTGTGCCCCACCCATGGTGGCTTGCACTGTCAAGGCGGTCTGCCCGCTTGGAGAGGCCCCCAGGAACCGAACCTGTGGCCTCCCATGTGGTGAACCAGTGCCCTATCCACTGGGCTACAGCTGGCCCCCTACCCAAGAATTTTATATCTGATCAGACTGTCTTTCAAAAGTGAAGAAGAGATGAAAACATTCCCAAATAAGCAAAAGCTGAGGAAATTTGCACCACTAGACCTACCTTACAAACTATGATAAAGGAAGTTCTTCAGACTGAAAGGAAAGAACATGAAACAGTGGACCAAAAAGGCATAAAGAATAAAGACCAACATAAATAAACAATATAAATGGATATTTATAAATGCCAATATTGTTGTATTGTATTTTTGGCATGTAGATACATATTTTACTTCTTATAGATTCTAAATGAAAATGCATAAAGATTAACAATAAATCTATGGTTTTTGGACATACAATGTATAAAGATAAAATATATAACGAGTACACAAAAAAGTGGGAAGACAGAGTTATGTGGGAAGAGTGCATGAGTATGCTACTGAAGTTAAGTTGGTATCAAATCAAAGATGGCTGTTATAGTTTGAGCATATTAAATTTAATCCCATGGTAACCACAAAGAAAATACAGAGAAAATATATATAGAAGGAAATGAGAAGGGACTCAAAATGCAACAATACAAAAAAAATTAATGAAATATGAAAATAAGCACTAACATAAAAATTGAGTAGAAAAAAGAATAAAATTTATGAAGATCAAACAGCAAAATGGTGGAGGAAAGCCCTACATTATTAGTATTTTAAATGTAAAGACATTAAACTCTCTGGTTAAAAGGCAGAGATTGGCACAATGGGTTAAAAAAGCATGATCCAACTATATGCTCTTTACAAGAGACACATCTTAAATTCAAAAGCAATAATAGGTTGAAAGTTAAAGGATAGAAAAAAGCATTCCATATAAATAGTAACCAAAAAGTAGCTGGCATAGCTAGACTAATATTAGATAAAATAGCTTTTAAGACAAAAATTGTTATGAGAGACAAAGACATAATGATAAAGTGGTTAATTCCACAACAAGACCTAGTAATATAAATATGAATGCACCTAAGCAGACTCCAAAAATATACACAGCAAATATTGACAGATATGAAGGAAGAAATAGACAGTTTTATATTAGTGTTAGGAGACTTCAGTATACCACTTTCAATAATAGATAGAACCTCTAGGAAGAAGATCAATAAGAAAACAGAAAACCTGAACATTACTGTAAACCTACTAGATCTAAAGGACATATCTATAACACTTCACCCAACAGCAGCATAGCAAGTATGCTTATCCACTGCCGAGGACCTTCTCCAGGACAGACCATATCTTAAGTAACAAAACAAGCTGCAGTAATTCAAAAATACTGAAATCCTTCCATGTATCTTCTCTACCACAAGGAATGAAGTTAGAAATCAATAATAGAGACAGAAATCAATAACAGAGATAGAAATGACAAAAATGACAAATATGAGGACTTTAGACAGTACAATCATAAACAACCAATTGGTCAAAGAAGATACCTCAAGGGGTATTAGGAAATATCTTGTGGATTAAAAATGAAAACACAACATACCAAAACTCATGATAGTCAATGAGGAGTTCTGAAAGCTAAATTTTTAGCTCTAAATGTTTATATTAAGAAAAAAAAAGGATCTCAAATCAGAGACCTAACCTCATACCTGGAGGATCTAGAAAGAGAAGAGCAAATTAAACCTAAAACGAGCAGAAGGATGGAACTAAGAAAAATATAGCATAGGTAAATTAAACAGAGAATATAAAACAATAAGTTGCTTCTCTGAAAATATTTATGAAATTGATAAACCTTTAGCCAGAGTGAAAAAAATAGAACAAAAATAACTAAAAACAGAAATCAAGGGGAGGCATTGCTAATGATCACAGAAATTAAAAGGATTGTAAGAGGATGCTATGAATAACTATGTAACAAAAGTAAGTCAATATAAATGAAATGGAGCTTAAAAATGCTCAAAAACCTAGAAAAATTGTTTGTTCTGATCTCTGTATTTAAGTCCTATAAAAACTCAAGCTACCTATATTGACAGAAGAAGAAATAGAATATTACAACAGACAAATAGCATAAAAAAACACACATACTAAGTGTCACATTATGCTACCTTAAGTAAAATGACGACTCTAGAGTGATGAGAATTTAATCAATATGGAAGTCAATTGTAGCTATGACAAAATCAGCTTTAGTAGAGTGGAGGAAATATTCTAAATGGATTGGGTTTATGGGAGACTAGTACGAAAGGAATTTGGCTAGCAAATAAAATTATTCAAATAATTTTTTTGCAAAAGGAAACAGTGAATGGAACAGTGGAGTAAGTGAAGGGAATCTTTTACTTTTTCTTTTTTTTTAAGATGGAAGATGTACGAATATGCTTGCATGCTGACAAGAATAATCCAGTAAAACAGGGGAAATTTAAAAATGTAACAGAAAGAGGTGAGAGTTGTAGGAGCAAGGCAAGATTTATCTAACCCAAATTAGAATTCATGACAGAGATTTTGTTTGTAGATGAACACATTTATGAAAATTGAAGAATAAAATTAGATGGTCTTTTACTGATTGAAAGTAATTGTTTTTTTGACAATAAGAGTAGTTTGTTAATTAATTTATGGTATGTATTTATCATATATTGAATGAAATCAATCTGTAACTATACATAGGGATTAAATTATATTTAAAACATAATTTATTTTAACATACAATTGGTATATCATTTATCAATATTTAAATTAAGATAGAAATTAATTAAAAGTGTAAATGACAGAAAACATATATCACATAATCAAGAAGTTCAAACACCACAGTGCAGAAGGGTGTAGTTGTGCAGTGGATGGGCATAACAGTGGTGCTACCAAAAGGGATTGAATGGTTGATAAAACTGGAAAGTCATATAATTCTGAAATAAGGTAGTTTAGTATACTCAACTATATTGTATTTGAGGTCTATTGAGATGATTGTGCAATTTTGTTCCTTCATTCAATCAATGTGGTAGATTACAATGTTTGTTTTCAAATCTTGAATCAAAGTTTCATGCCTGGGATCATTCCCATTTAGTGTTCTTTGTAATATTATTGTTTTGAATTTTCTAATTTTATATTGGCAATTTTTATAGCTAAATTGTGAGTTGTGTAATTTTTGTGTTTTTTTGTAATATTTTTACAAGTATTTACATCACAATTATGCTGACCTCGTTTATATTAATTGGGAAACATTCTATCCCCTCTGTTTAATGATAGATTTTGCTTAAAATTGGTACCATATTTTTTCTAATCCGTTATAAAAAATTCACAAGTAAAAGCATCACTTGTATTTGTGGGACTACCTTAAGTTATTAATTTAATAATTCATAGTTTATACTTCCTTTGTTATAAGAAAAAAGTTTTTTCCTGTGATCCTCTATGTTATCAAAGTTATTGGCATAAATTATTATTAATATCATTTTATTATCATTTTAATGTATGTATCTTCTATAGTAACTTAGTCTCTTTCCTGCCTGGTATTGGTAATTAATATTTTGTCTCTCATTTTTTTCTTGATTTTACTAACTAGATGTTTACGTAATTCCCTAATTATTATGCAAACAAAATTTTCAGTATTGCTTTTTAGTGTTTCTTTGTTTTTTATGCCACTAACTGCCACTTTAATGTTTATTATAGCCTTTCTCCTACTTACTCTGGGCTTAATGTCTACTTCCTTTTTGAGCTTCTTAATGTGGAAGTTGACATTATTGATTTTGATTTTTTCTGTTTTAATTTAAACATTTATGGTCATAAAATTCCCAACAGCTATTTTAACTGCCTCCCAAGAGTGATAATGTGTGGTGTTTTCTCTATCTTTGGGTTTACAATTTTTTTTTCAAATTTCCCTTATGATTTCCCATTCAACTCAAGGGTTATTTAAAAATGTTTTTTTAATCTTCAAATATTTTTAAAAACATTTCATTGTCATTAGTCCCTAATTTGATTACATTGATATCAGGAAACAAACACTCTATGACTTCAGCTCTTAAAGTTTATAGTTTATTTTTCATGGCCTAACTCTTGACTTTCCTTGTAGCTTGTTAAAAACAATATATAATATGAAGTTGGTAGGTGTGGTATTACACAATTGGTAATTTTCTCAAGCAGATTATTTGACAACTTTAAATAGTCAGGATCATCATATTCTCTTGATGAATTCATACTTTATAATTATGAAAATATTCTTTTTATTTCTGGTAATACTCTTGCCTGATATTGCATTGGCTGCCCTGTTTTTTACAGGTTTAAAATTTACATTGTATATTTCCATTCTTTTAGTATTTTATTCCCTTTCATTCTTTAATTTTCAACTTTTCTGTGATTTTATGTATAAAGAGCACTTCTTGTAAACATTTTGTTGATTTGTGCTTTGTTGTCCATTCTGGCAGTATCTATATTTTAATTTGAGAGCTTTGATTATTTTTGTAATTATTGATGACATTGAGTCTAAGCCCTTGCTATTTACATTCTATTTTATCACCCACGTGTTACTTATTTTCTAATTACACCATTTGTTCTTTGTTATTTGTTTCTCTTTTGCTGTCTTCTTTGGGCTTTTCAATCAAGTTTTCAAAAATTCACTCTGTCTCTTTATTGGCTTTTTTTGGTATTTGTGTATGTTTGTGTGTGTATTGCATGTGCAATATTGTACCACTTCACATATAATGTAAGAACATAACATCAGTTTAATTCCATTTCTTCTAACCAAGGAAGACTAGATATCTTATCCTTTTCTGACTCAATTTTTTCTATATTTTTAATAAATTTACTAGATTTCTTAGTTTGCCACTTCTGGTATTATAAAATACCACAAAGTGGTTGACTCAAACAACAGGAATTTATTGCCTCACAGTTTGGAGTCTACAATTCCAAAATCAAGGTATTGGTAGGCAATACCCTCTCTGAAGGCTGTAGCATTCTGGTAGTAGGTTCCTGGCAATCAGTCCATTCCTCTGTCAAATAGTGATCTGTCTCTTTCTGTTGAATTTTGTCACTTGTAATTCTGTGTGTGAATTTTCTTTTTTTATAAGGACTCCAGTCATACCAGATTAAAGCCCATCCTGATTCAGTTTGGCCTTATCTTAATAGGATCTTTGAAAATCCTATTTACAAATGAATTTTCACCCACAAGACCAGGGGTTAAGACTTGAATCTGACTTTGTGGGGAACATAATTCAATCTACCACACTAGACAAACTATATTTTTGTCACATCCGCTGTTGCCTTTTCACGGGCACTCTTCATTTCTTTCAGCTTCTACGGCAAAATCTACCTTAACAATTCCAGCACCTTCAATCTCAAATCCTCTTATCCAATCTTAGTGTGATCTTTCTATGACATACATCTCATGTCACATTTCTGCTCCACGATTTTAGTGCTTTCCCATTATCTGCAGGATGTTATTGAGTTCCTTAGAATGGCATACAAAAAGCATAAGATTTTATTTATATGTTTCCTAGAATTTACCCTCAAGTCCTACAGATCTATCTTCCAGCAAAATCGGTCACCTTGTTCTTTTCTGAATATGACACATTCTGTCACACATTCATGTCTTTGAATGTGGTATTTTTTTTTTTACCTGAATGAAATGCCCACATCTGCCCATCCAATTTTCATTAGACTGACAAATATTACCCTTTCCTAAGGGGCAGTTATAAAATTAATTCTACTTTTTGTATGAAATATTGCACTTTTAATATTTTCCCATTTTAAAAGTTATCACATTTTATCATTCTGTTTTGATGAATTTCCTGTTTTACAAAGAAATTGTTAATCCTAGGAATGTTCCCAAACATTTTCAGGGATTGTCAATAAATGTTTGTAGTGGAATAAATAAATAAATTCTGACAAGGGCACCAAGACAAGTCAACAGGCAAAGAATTATCTTTTGAACAAATGATTCTGGAACAAACTGATATAAACATGCAAAAGAATAAATTTGGACTCCTTGTTTACCTATACAAAACAAATGTACTCAAAATGAATCATAGACCTAAGTGTAAGAGATAAAACTTACTCATTTTTAGAAGAAAACTTAGAAGTAAATTTTTACAAACTTGGATAAGACAAGGCCTTCTTAGACACAGTACCAAATGCTGAAGTGGCAAAAGAAAAACAAATAAATTGGACTTTATCAAAATTTTAAAAATTTGTACTTCAAAGGTCACCATCAAATAAAAATAAGAAAACAATTCAGAGATTGGGAGAAAATAGTTGCAAATCATATATCTGATAAAGGGCTTATATCTACAATATATAAAGAAAACTTTGACTCAATAATAAAAAGACAAGTAATGGTTGAAAAGTCGGCAAAGCTTTGAATAGATCTTTTCTTTAAAAACATATAGAAATGGCTAATAAATCTATGAAAATATCCTCAATGTCTGTAGCAGTTTGATGTTGCTTATGAATTCCAAAAATAGTTATTGGATTAGTTTGTAAACTGGTTTTTTCCTCTGGGCATATTACATTATATTGGATCAGAGGTTTCACTTTTACTTGATTAAATGATGACTAAGATTTTGATTGGGCCACATCAGTAGGACACTGAGTCTCCACCCTCTTGGAGGACCAGAGACTGGAAAAGAAACCGCACCGCAGAGAAGGGAATTTTGGAATTTTGATCCTGGAGCCTGGGAAGTAAACCCATAGAGAAGCAGATATGTGAGGAAAGAGAGAAACCTCAATGGGACACAGCAGAGGCACCAGGAAGAGAGATGAGCCATTTGCCTGATACTCTACTGCTGGACTTGTGGAGAGAACAGAGGAGTTGAGCCAGGAGAGAAATGAGCCCTGAGAAGAAAGGAACCCAGGAAACCTGAATCCTTGCAGATGTCAGAAGCCATCTTGCTCCAACATATGGCAACCGACTTTAGTGAGGGAAGTAACTTATGCTTTATGGCCTGGCAACTGTGGGCTTCTATCCCAAATAAATACCCTTTATAAAAGCCAAAAGATTTTTGGTATTTTGCATCAACACCCCTTTGGCTGACTAATACAATGTCATTAACCATAAGGCAAATACAAATAAAAACTTCAATGATATACCAATTCATACCCATTAGAATGGGTACTATCAAAAGACAGATAATGACAAGTGTTAGCAAGGTCATGGAGAAATCAATCCCTCATACAATTCTAATGCAAATGATATAACCACTTTGGAAAATAGTTTGGCAGTTCCTCAAAAATGTTAAACATACTGTTCCCTTACAATCCAGGAATACTACGCACTGGAATACACCCAAGAGAAATGCAATGATTTATCCACACAAAAATATGCAATTGAATGTTAAATTGTTGTTCATGTTAACCTAAAAGTGACAACCCAATATGTCCATCAAGTCATGAATTGATATTCAAAATATGTTATACCAATGGAATAGATTATTATTCAACAATATAAAATGAAGTACTGATATATGTAACAACATGGAAGACTCTTGAAAAACATTATATTCATTTAAATAAACCAGTCACAAAAGAGCATGTATTATATAATTCCATTTATAGGAAATACCCAGAATAGGCAAAAATAAAATATGTAGAGACTGAAAATATATTAGTCCCCTGGACTTGGGGGGAAAGGATTTGGAGTGATTCCTAATTTGCACAGGGTTTCATTTTTAGGAGGTGATAGTTGAAAAACTCTGTTAGCATACAAAAAAAAAAAAAAAACATTTAATTGTGCACTTTAAATGTATGAATGTTATTGTATGTGAATTACATCTCAGTAAAATAAGATTAAATGGATAATTGTGTCATTAATATTCCAAATGACCTGACATAATTTATAAATTTCAAAACTTTTACTATTTGATTTGCATGTTTAAACTTGATTTTTAAAATAGCTACTTTCTGGTGATTTAAGTAGTTTTTGATTGACATGTAAATTCTAATGCACCAAAAATAGTTGATATAGTTTCTTTTCCTCATTTTTTTTACAATAATTTGACATTATTTTCCTTGCTTCAATTTCATTATTTTAAATGTCAATATTTACTTAGATATATTGAAAAGTTTTCTTACTTATGAATGAAAATGTAATCTAACAAAATCTGAATATTTTGCCCACATTTAAATATAAACCTTTTTTTCAATAAAAATACATCTAAAGGAGGCTAAATAATTACTTAAAATAAAATATTAAAAATGTCCTTGCACACAGAGATCAGAGAAATGTTAACAAGATAATTAGAAAGTTAACACTGACTTTAAATACAAGATACATTTTCATCAACTTTTCACTCTGTTCATTTAAATTACTACATTGATTCCTTTCCTTAGTAGTTTATTTTTGTCAATTCACAGACTACTAAATAATATTGAACAATAAAATACATATTAGCCACTTTGAATTTAGTTTTCTTCGAGCAATTTCAGAGACTTACTCTAGAAAATGCCATATGAAAAGACACACAGATGTAAGGATGTGGTAGATTGGGATCAAGTTTCATTTTCTTCATTTAAAAGGCTTGATATTTTGAGCAAATTTCTCAACCTCTCTGACCAACAGATTCTACATGGATAAAGTAGTAGTATCATTTCAGGGTGTTTGGAAATATTAGCCATAATTAAAAACAAAATAACTAACACAACATCTTACCCCACAATATGAAAATATATTTCAATAATTATTACTCTCATGATTAGTATTGCTGGCCACTGAATGAACCATGAGCTAACCAATTGTGAGCAAACTATAATAGCGGAAAATCCTGTTAAATAGATTAGGTACCAGTAAAAACATGTGCCTCAACCAATTTTGGGTTTAGGTAGATTCACAAAATCCTATAGTTGCATTGCAACCTCAGTATCATACTGACCTGTCTATTGTTCTATTCAAAGATAATGATTGGGATCATTGCCATTCTAAAATTTAAATTTATAGAGATATTTTAATCTGGTTAATTAAACTTGTAGGTTTTGTCAGTATCCTATGATAATCTTTATATAGATTTAAATAACTTTATATAACTCTTTACTCTCACTGGAAATTTTGCCTAAAATTCATATAAAGTGTGTAGTCATTTTCAAAGGTAAGTGTTAAAAAGTAAATGAGGTAAACTACATAAATATATCTGAAAAATGATAAACATTCAAATTTTGTTACATTTTCTGATTTAACTTCCAATATTATCCTAGATCTTTTTCAGTTCCTACATTTAATTTCTGCTTTACTTTCCCACATGTCTGTATAGACTCTGAGTCAGAGATCATAAAGACAATTTAAGCAAATTCATTCATAAAACACCCTCATGGAAAGGTGCACCAATGAGCACCATCTGCTGGCTCTTCTGGAAATTGCACAAACAAAAACTTTTTTGGGGTCTCTTGGTACCCTAACTCAGCAGACAAAATCAGCTCCCCATTAGTGAGTCCCTGGCAAGATTTTATTTTTTGAACTGACTTTTTTTATTTTTCATTTTTTAAAGATACTTAGATTACATAAATAATACAAAAACAAATGTTGGTGATTTCCACATGCCCCATCCCCTACCCCTCCCACACTTTCCCACATTAACAACCTCCTTCATTAGTGTGGTACATTTGTTACAATTGATGAACACATATTGGAGCATTGCCACCAAGTGTGGATTATAGTTTGCATTATAGTTTAAACTCTCTCACACACAATTTTGTAAGTTATGACAAGATATATAATGTCCTGTATCTAGCATTGCCATGTCATTCAGGACAATCCAATGTCCTGAAAAATGCCCCCATATTACACCCATTTTTCCCCTTTACCTCCCCTCAGAACCTCCACTAGCCACTGCATCCACATCAATGATAAAAGTTCTTCCACTGCTAGAATAAGAATAAGTCAATAGTAGAGTAACAGTAACTCTTCTCTAGTCCATCATTCATTCCCCAATACTGAGGATTCTGGGATGGTGATGCCCACTCCACCTCTAATTGAAAGGGAGCTTAGATTGCATGGGGAAGAGGGATGGGACTATCTTACTTGTAGTTCAGACCCTCTCTCTTCCTTGGGATGGTTGTCCAACATCATTTCCTTGTTAGTAGTCCTGGGTGAGTCCAATGAACTAGAGTACCAAACAAATACCATGAATTAACTTAATGAAGTGAAGGAAGAGATAAACACTGGGGGAACATAGTGAAGAATTCATAAACATACATAAAAAGATAACGGATCTGAGGGTGATGAATGGCACAGAGCAAGAAACAAAAATATGCTGGAAGCACATAAGAGCTGACAAGAACAGGCAGAGGAAAGATTAGCATTGTCAAAGATAGTACATCTGATATCAGACAGGAGAACAAATAGATAAAAAGATAGAAAAATTTATTTGCATCTTCTCTCTTTTGTCTTTGTTAGTCTAGCTAAGGGTTTGTCAATTTTATTAATCTTTTCAAAGAACCAGCTTTCGGTTTTGTCCATTTTTTCTAGAGTTTCCTTATTTTCAATTTCATTTAGTTCTGCTCTAATCTTTGTTATTTCCTTCTTTCTACTTACTTTGGGATTAGTTTGTTGTTCTTTTTCTAATTCCTCCAGGTGTGCAGTTAGGTCTTTGATTTTAGCTCTTTCTCCTTTTTTAATATAGGCAGTTATGGCTATATATTTCTCTCTCAGCACTGCATTTGCTGCATCTTATAGGTTTTGATACACTGTGTACTTATTTTCATTCATTTCAAGGTAGCTACTGATTTATTTTGCGAGTGCCTCCTTGATTCACTGATTGTCTAAAAATGTGTTGTTTAACTTTCATATCTTTCTGCCTAATATTGTTCTCTGTCACTTACTGATTTCCAGCTTCATTCCATTGTGGTCAGAGAAATTACTTTATATAATTTCAGTCTTTCTGAATTCATTGAGTGTTGTTCTGTACCCTAGCATGTGGTCTATCCTGGAGAGTGATCCAATGACACACAAGAAGAATGTATTTCCCACTGTATTTGGGTGTAATGTTCTGTGTATGTCTATTAGGTCTAGATCCTTTAATGTATTATTCAAGATCTCTGTTTTCTTACTGACCCACTTTCAAGATGTTCTGTCTAATGGTAATAATGATGTATTAAACTCCCCTACTATAATTGTAGAGGCATCTATTTCTCCACTTAGTTTTACCACTGTTTTCCTCATGTATTTTGAATTGCCCTGGTCAGATACACAATATTTATGATTTGTTCTTTCTTCTTGATAGATTACTTCTTTTATTAATATATAAGACCTTTCTTTGCCTCTTACAATAGTTTTGAATTTATAGTCTATTTTGTCTGATATTATTTTAGCTACTCCCAAACTTTTTTTTTATTATTGTTTGCATGTAAAATCATTTTCCAACCATTCACTTGCAACCTCCTTGCATCCCTGGATTTAAGGCGAGTTTCTTGTAGAGAACAATTAGATAAGTCATATTTCCTTATCCATTCTGCCAATCTATGTCTCTTAATTGGAGTGTTTAATACATTAACATTCAATGTCATTACTGTCAAGGCATTATTTACATTAACCATATTTTCTTTAGACTTCTACCTGTCATACACACAATTTTATAGGTTTTGACAAAATGTATAAATGTCCTGTATCTATCATTGCAATGCCATGCAGAACAATTCCAGTGTCCCAAAAATGCACCCAAGTTACACCTATGCTTCCCTCTCCCTCTTGTCAGAACCTCTGCTGGCCACTGTCTTTATATCAATGATAAAACTTCTTCCACTGCTACAATAATAATAAGTTTATAATAGAATAATGATACAATAATAAGACTACTTTAGTCCATTGTTCACCCCCCAATCTTGATAATTTTGGGATGGTAATGCCCACTGTGTTTCTCATTGAGAGGGGACTTTCATCACATGGGACGGATGGAACTCTTTTGCTTGCAGTGGAAGATATTCTGTTTTTTGGGATGGGTGTTTTCCATCATCACCTTTTGTTAGTTGCTCTGGCAGAGTAACATGAACTGGAGAGTAACTGTTGCAACTCTGCTGAGATTTAGGGCTCAACCAGCCTATGGACACACCAAAGATCTAAGTCTCTAGGACATATAGTTAACAAGAATAGTGGTAATTATAGGTTCAAATAAAAGGGACAGAAAAGCCATGTGTGGAGAAAATATAAATGAGTCTAACTCTGATACATTGAGGAGCACATATTCTAAAGTATGGCCCACTGCCTTGGTGCCAAATTCCTTAGATTGTCTGCCCTGATTATAGTATGTAGATGTCTCTAGAGTCCTCAGGAACCCCTCAGTATTAGGCATTGTTTAGTATGACAGTCTATGAGATTCTACTGAGATGTGCATAAACTTAACCTCTGGAATGACCTCCCAACTCACTTAGAAATTTCTTAGCCATAAAAACTTAATTTTATTTAATATTTCCCCCTTTTGGTCAAGGTCTTTTCCAAATGCATTGCTAGTGGGTGTTTGGTAATAATCCCTCTGTGCCAGGAAGGATCATTCCTGGGAGTCATGTCACACACATGCAGGAAGGTAGTGCATTTATATGCTGAGTTTGGCTTAGAGAAAGGCCACATTTGAGCAACACGGAGTCTTTCAGGAGGTAACTCTTAGGCAATATATAATATTAGTCTAGGTTTCAATTTCACAAGAAAAGGTTCATATGTACAATCATCAATATCAAGGACCTGGTGTAATGGTCTGTCCTCCTTTGCTAGGCACTTCCCATGTACAAGGGGCATTCCAGCCACTCCATTAAAAAATGTTGCAGGACTCCCCAGTATGGGAATTCAATATTCTTTCGGTCATTGTGTGTATCTCCATCCACCAAGACAATGCCCTATGACACTTGAAAATATTCATCTGCCTTAGAGACATGCCCCAGGTGTACCCCTCTGCACACTTCCCCCAATCACCATCCCCCCAACCAGTGATCTTTCACTGCCACAGTTGACTCTTCTGCATTCCAAAACTTCCCCCCAAACAAAACAAATATATAAGTAAATAAAATTAATAATAAAATAAAATAATAATAATAAATAAAATACTAAAATTTTAAAAATAAAAGAAAAATTTTATTCATTGTGTCTTTTATCATTGTAAGATCTATTGTATTTTATGTACAGTGACAATGTCTTTCGTATGTTCCTCCAGTGTCGTATTTTTTTTGCTTTATCTTCACAGAAGCCTAGGTTACAGAAAAGTCACATAAAAATAAAGGGGATTCCCATATACACAATAGCACCCTTCCCACTCACCCTTATTAATAAGATTTTACACGTACATGGGATACCTGTTACAATTGATGCACAAATACTGAAGCTGTGCTACTAACCATGGTCAGTGGTTTACATTATGGTTTACATTTTGCACCATACACTTTTATAGGTTTTGACAAAATTTAAAATGACCTGTATCCATTATTGCAAGATCATGCAGAACAATTCCAATGCCTACATCCCTCAGAAATTCTGAGGGGAGGGAATAAGAAGAACAGGTATGGGGGCCAGCTGTATAGCCCAGCTGGTAGGGCACCGGTTTACCACATGGGAGGCCCTGGGTTTGGTCCCTGGGCCTCCTTGAATGGGCAGACCACCTCGAGAAGGCAGGCCAACTTGGGCAGGGCATGCCACCGTGGGCGGGGCACGTTGCCACGGGCAAAGGCAAGCCCCCACGGGCGGGCAAAAAAGCAAGCCCCCGTGTGCAAAGGCAAGCCCCTGTGAGCAAGGGTGAGCCCCCACGAGCAAGAGGGCCGCCGTGCTGGTGAGCTGATTCGGCAGGTCGCCCCAGCAGCGGGAGACAAGCAGACACAGAGGAATGCAGAGAAAAATTAACACAGCAAGAACAAGCAAAAAGGGGGGGGGGATATTATTTATTATAAATAAATAATAAAAAAGAAGAACAGGTATAACATAGGGGCATTTTTGGGACATTGGAATTGTCCAGCATGACATTGCAATGACATATACAAGCAATTATACATTTTGTCATAACCTATAAAATTGTGCACGGCAGAGGGTAAAGATGAAAAGACTGATCTCAGATGACATCACAGGTTAATTCTACAAATCATTCAATGATGATCTAATACCAATCTTGCTCAAGCTCTTACAAAATTTAACAAGAAAGAATGTTACCAACTTCATTCTATTTAGTTATCTTCATTCTAATGCCAAAACCAGATAGAGATACTAGGAAAGAAAGAAAACTTGTAGACCGATAGCTCTAATGAACATAGGTACAAATATCCTCAAGAAAATACTTGCAAACTGAATCCAAAAGCAAATTAAAAGAATTATGCACCAAGATCAAGTGGATTTTATCCCAGGTATGCAAGGGTGGTTCAACACAAGAAAATTAGTGTAATAACCCACATTAATAAATTGAAGAAGCAAAATCACATGATCCTCTTGTTTGATGCAGAAAAGGCATTTGACAAAATATAGCACCCATTCTTGATAAAAAATACTCCAAAAGATAGGAATAGAAGGAAGCTTTCTCAATATGGTAAAGTGCATATATGAAAAACCTAGAACTAGCATTGTACTCAATGGTGAAAGAGTGAAAGCTTTCTTGCTGAGATCATGAACAAGACAAGGATGCCCACTGTCAGAATAGTTATTCAATATTGTGCTAGAGACTCTAGCTAGAGCAATTAGGCTAGAAAAAGTAATAAACTGCACCAAAATAGGAAAGGAAGATTCACTATTTGCTGATGATATCATCCTTTATCTAGAAAATTCTGAAAAATACACAATAAAGCTCCTAGAATTAATAGACACTTTCAGCACAGTTTTAGGATACAAGATTAATACCCAATAACCAACAGCGTTTCTACACACTACTGATGTGCATTCTGAGGAGGGAATAAAAAAAAAATTCCATTTATAATAATGACTAAAACAATCAAAATTTAGGAATGAACCTACTCCAGGATATAAAGGACCAATATTCAGAAAACTGCAAAACATTGCTAAAAATACTGAAGAAGATTTCAACAAATGGAAGTAGGTTCTGTGTTCATGGATTGGAAGGCTGAAAATCTTAAGATGTCAATTCTATCCAAAATAATTTACAGATTCAACACACTCCCAATAAATATTCCAACAGCTTTTTTTACACAAAGGGAAATCAATAATAAAATTTATTTGGAAGGATAAGGGGCCCTGAATAGCCAAAAATGTCTTTCAATAAAAGAACAAAGTTGGAGGACTCTCACTTCCTGACTTTAAAGCACATTACTTAGCTACAGTGGTAAAAACAGCATGGTACTGTCATAAAGATACTTTTGCATCTAAGAGGACTTTTTCAAAAGGGTGGAAAAGCACCCGACTCAATGGCAGAAAAGATTTGGCAATCTCCTATCTCATGAGGGTTTAATATCTATGATATATAAAAAGAATGTACAACTTAACAATAAAAGGACAAATGACCCAATTAAAAAATGAGCAAAAGACTTGAAAAGACAATTGCCCAAAGAAGAAATGCAAATGGTGAAAAAACATATGAAAAATGTTCAACGTAACTAGTGATTAGGGAAATGCGAATCAATCCTGCTTTGAGATATGAAGTCACACCTATTAGACTGGCCACTATTAAAAAGTCAGAAAAAAGAAAATGTTGGAGAGGATGTGGAGAGATAGGAACACTTATTCACTGTTGGTGGGAATGTAGAATGGTACAGCCACTCTGGAGGACTGTTTGGAAGTTCCCAAGGAAGTTAATTATAGGCTTGTCATGTGACCTGACAATATCATTATGAGGTATATACCCAAAAGAACTGAGAGCAGTGACACAGACATCTGCACACCAGTGTTCATAGAGGCATTATTCTTGATTGCCAAAGATAGAAACAACCCAGATGTCCATCAACTGATAAATGGATACACAAATTATGGTGTATATACACGTTGGAATACTATGCAGTGAATAGAAGAAATGAAGTCATGAAGCATATGACAACATGAATGAACCTGGAGGACATTATGTTGAGTGAAGCCAGCCAGAAGAAAAGGACCAATGATGTATTATGCACTATTAGGAACTAAATATATTATGTAAGCTCATAGAATTAATAACTAGAATACAGGTCAGCAGAAAATCTGGGTAGAGAATGGAAAGCTGAGGATTAATCTGTGCAGAATTGGATAAAATGTTCTTAGTAAATCTTTGGAAATGAATGGGAATGGTGAGAGCACGTCATCATATTTGTGACTAGCAGAGATATTATATGGGTATGACAGTGGTTGAAAGGGAAAGTCTTAGGACGTGTATAGTATTAGAAAGAAAGCTAAAATATGTAACATGGGACAGTAAAACATAGTGAAACTGCATGTAGAATACAAATATGGGTGATATTGCATATATAATACTGTTTTGTAAAATATAAATACAATTATACTAAAGAGAAGGAAACAGAATAGCAACTATGTTTGGAAGGGGAAGAAGCATAGTGAGATTAAGAGGTGATGAGTTTTGTTTGTTTATTTATTTGGTTTTTGCTTATTATTATTATTACTGGAATAATGAAAATGCTCTAAAAGTGATTGAAGTGATGAATACACAACTGTGATCTGAATACCATTGACTGTACACTTTGGATGGATTTATGCTTTATTAATTTATCTCAATAAAATGTATTTGTTTAAAAATTATACAATATCTGCTATTCAGACTTTTAAAAGAAATTAAGGAAATTTTTTTCTTGATATTTAATATTTAAATCAAAAAAGTAATTGTAAGGAAAATATAAAATATTTTAGTTCATTGACATCAGGTAAAAATTATTGTTGATTGTTTTATAGCTAAAATTCATAAGCATTTTACCAGCAATATTTTCAATTTCATACTACATTCTTATCTTTTATACTTCCAAATGCAACATAAACAGATGAGCCAAAGGTTACAGGATATACGAATTCAGTAATATAAAAACACCTAAAGTTCATAATTCCTATTGACTTTCCAATTTCAGTTTCCAAAATTGCTTCTTCTTTCCTTTCACCTGATCACTATAGAGTTAGGTCTGAACTTACATTCCCCACTAAATGCCAGATTTTAAAATTTTGATAATGTGCACAATGTAAAAGGAAAGCCTGGTTTTCTGACCAGACTAGCATAGAAGATAGTCTATTAAAAAAAGAGAGAGAGATGTCAATGAGGTTATCCAAATAGGGCTACCACTTCTGGCAGTATAAAAGATTGCTTGGATATGTCAACATTCTGAAATATTATAGATGATATTTACAAAAAGGAGAAAACTATTTGTACCTTTTACATTGAAATTATTTTATTATTATAAGGTACATATTTTTGTAGAGAAAAATCTAGCTATTTTCCTACAAGTGGATTTCAGAATTTAGAGTAAAGAAGCTCTAATTTAATGAGTGATTTTTAAAAAAACAACTTGGTTTCAATTTTAAATGTTTTTATATGTTTCTTTTTTCATGTGCATTAAATTTATACTTGTACATATTTTGCTTTATATGCCCATACTGCAGTAAATATTAATATATGAAGGAGTAACTACATTCAACAAGAAAATTACAATATTATCTTTACACTGACTATCCAACAATGCCTTTTGAAGAGAAATGAAAGCTCAACTAAATATTTCTAAAGTTTCTTTTCATTTCAAAAGTTGTTTTAAAGCTGGATGGATGACAAGAGTATTACCATAAAAGATAATTACTTAGATATGATCTATCTTATATTGTTTTTCTTTCTCTCCTGTCCTCATAAATAACTTTTATGTGTTCCTTGTTCAAATTTAACAAAGTTTATTCAATAATCAAAACAATATTTATGCTCTTTTGTAATCTAAATTTGTATTTTCATTTGAAAAAGTGAACAAAAACATGAATTTTATTATTAATTTATCTTTCATCACTAATCTTCATGATTTTATAACTATAGAAGAGTTTCTCATAAGAAGTAATTACTTTTAGGTTCTTTTCAAATTTTTGTGGTGGTCAAAGACCTCCTTAAATAACTACATCAAATTCTAGACACTATCCCTGCAGGAAAAAAAAACACACATAATCACATTTTACATTTTGGTTTGTTTATGGAAATCATTCAAATCCCTGTTATGGTAAATCTTATAAAATATTCTAAAATGATCTTGTCGATCCTGTAATAGATCATTAATTTGAAAGAAAAACTTCCATTAGCATTTTATTCTATGTGGTTTCCACAATGTAGAGAAAGCTTTAATGAAGATAAGTCTCTACATATAGAATACTGGTTTTAATATTGTTCTGTGTCAGTCAGAAGTGAAGATACAAAATTCTTTCAGTTACTCAGTAATAAATACAGATGGTGTTAAAGCAAATCTGAAAGCCATTTTACCATCTCCAAAATGCAAAAGCAGGTCAAGGCAACCAGTCTTCTCTAAAGAGGATAGAAAAGATAAATTACTCTATAAAATTATGTTAAAGCCATTTTGCTAATAGGAAATCAAGTTGCCCAACATGGTAGATCACATGATGTGCTCATTCAGTTATCTATTCCTTTTATGAATCTTCCAAATGATGACTGCTTAAAAAAAAAGAAAGAAAAAGTCTGCTAATGGAAGACAGTAATCTTGCTAAGACTGAAAATATGAAACTATATTTCAAAGATGCCCTTATACCTAGAATGTTGTATGTCATTTAAGTTCAACTCATAAAGTGAACTTGAACTCATCCTGAGGTAATCAAGAGAGGTGGAAGAACATCTGTGGGTATGAACTATAACTGCAACAGAGGGAGGCAGTTTGGAGGATTGTAGCTGTACCAGCAACTTCCCATTCCTAAAGGTTGTTTCGTACTCAACAAAAGAAGCAGCAAATATGATTTGGGGAGTGCTTTCTGGAAGCTCAGAGCCTGGACACTCAGCCTTCTTACAGATTCTGTCACTGATTTGATGCCCAATGCAAAATGACTCTGTTTAACTTACATATTTCCTACAGTTTAGTCCTAATCAATGCACCCATCAAGGTTATTTTTGGTGTTATTTTCATGTGGTGCCACTCATTCCTGTACAAATGTTTTAAATGCATGCTATAGGTGTTGTTTACATCTTCTCATCCTCAATTTCCTCCTCTCCTTTGGAGTCTACTCCTCCCCAGACAGTTTACTGTTACACTCTTAATCAGCACACTTAGTCCCTGCCCCCTAATGGCCGAGGTGTGACAAATGAGTATATTTAATCTTCTGATAAAAGTGGTTAGTTCAATCAATGGATAAAAATCTCAGTATACAGACACTGAATGATATTGTTCCATAATGTACACGTGGCAATTCACAGAAAATGAGGCAGAGACAACTGGGAATAACTGTCAACAGGAAAGTTCCTCTAAGGGCTGGATGAGGTCCTCAGCACCACTCCCAAGGCCCAGTCACAAAACTTCTTTCCAGTCTGTGAGATTTTCATAAAGCCAAGGAAATTGACTTATAATTCAAATAGTATTATTTCTGTTTCAATAACAAAGGAGTCCTTAAATATTAATAATGACTTTGCCTTGGCCTTTTAAAGATTAGAGTACACTCTATATGAAGAAGGCCATCAAAATTTTGATGGAAGTTACTCTGACTTGCTCTCAAATATTTTAAATATAGTTTGTTCTGATTAAAACTACGCTGGTATTTTGCCTGACATTTTAGGATAAAAATTACCTTCCATCTTTTAATTCCTTATATCTCAGTTAAATGACCAAAATCAGTAATGCAGCTAGTTTTTTACATGCTTATCCTATAGTCGATGCCTTTCCTAAAGGAGGTGTTTTATTCATATTTCTTGAATGACAACAAAAAAAGTTCACAGAGGAAATGATTTGTTTCTCACATTTAATCGGCCATAAAAACTCTTCCTTAACTTATTTTTAGGTAATTTGAAATAACTTAGGTATCAATTACCCCATATTTTAAAATTCCACATCTTTGATTTATTTGCAAATATTTATCTACTAAAATATTCATTTAAAACTCAACATCTGTGGATAACTTCATTCTTTATATTACGGAATGTGACCATTTAATATGTACGTTATTGGTTACCTCAAATTGATTCATTCATGATTCTTTTACATTACTTAATATGCAAGGAAAAGTAGTCTGAAACTGATTGCTATTTAATAATAAATATTATATGGTGATATTGCTTTAACTAAGAAATATTATTCCCTCTACATAAATTTAAACTGAAAGTTCTCATTGAGAAGAAAAGAAAAACCAGGGTCACTTATTCAGAAATAAATCACTTTCACACAAAATGATCTTTTAAAAATCAAGTGTCAAGAAAAGTGATAAATGTATAGGTAATGATTCTGATGCAGTTTGTTTAAACTGAGGCTTTAAACAAAATAATAATCTGTAAATGTTAACCTAGGAATTCCTTACACTTCAAAAATTTGTATCATGAATATATCATAAAAATATGTAGCTCCCTTCTTACTAACTTTATCAAGCAGGAAAAAACACATGAAATGACATAAGGAAATTTGGAGATAAAAAGAGATTGAACATACCTCAACATATCTGGAAATTGTCTTCATATTTCACTCATTTCCCTCAGTTGATGACCAAATGATAGATTTTGTAACTAAATATTTTCCAAATTCTTGTCAAAGCTTCTTTCACCACAATCACTCTCTTAAATCAGAATTATACCAGGTTTCTCTCAGTGGCATTCTAACTCTTGCTGCAGCCAGCTTTCAATCATCAGCCACACCACTATCAAATTTAGTCTTCTAGAAATAAGAAAAATATATGTATGTGCCTATATAGTGCCTATATAGTACATATACAGTTGCATATGAGTATATAATATATTCTTTTAGGTGTGCATGTGTGTGCATTACATCCCTTCTTCAATAATTCCACACAGCCTGTAGGTGTAGTGCCACACTTTCTCAACATGTCACGCAAAACCTTTCAAAGCCTGTTTGTTCTTGAAGACTTTGCAAAATCCTTGTCTTTATACTGAACATTA
This sequence comes from Chaetophractus vellerosus, assembly GCA_004027955.1. NCBI lineage: Eukaryota > Metazoa > Chordata > Mammalia > Cingulata > Chlamyphoridae > Chaetophractus > Chaetophractus vellerosus. The sequence goes on along the minus strand of PVKH010003128.1, from coordinate 696 downwards.
TATTTACTCAATATGTACTTTTTGCACATTCATAATTTTGTACATAATTCCCTCCCCTCCTAAATATCCTCTACACTCTAAACAACTTGAGAACCCCTTACACATACAATTAAAGCCCAACTATTTCCTTTTCTGCATCCCTTACCCCTCACTCTTTCCCAAGCAATTTAGTTATTTTTCCTCTGTTTTCTCCCTATTCCTAGAGCATCAATTTATACTTCTCATACCAATTGACAATGAGTGCATGTGTGTCTGTGTGTATATTAGTTTGTGTGCTTAAGTATTTAGACTATTTTTTATCCCCATACACAGATCTAAGTTTCTCATGCTTGGATTTTTATTTTGTCCTTTTATTCCCAACTTTTAAAAAATTGTCCACAATATTTAAAAATCACATAAATGTTTATATATTTAGTGCAGATCTCCCAAATACAATACCCTGTAGAGCTTCTTTAAAAATAAAGTGCATATAAAGTTATAACGTAAAATTTAGGAAACTGTGGGGAATATTAAAGGACAATTGTGTTATCTTCCAACTACATGCAAAATGCGTGGAAAATAATTTAAATCCAATTATTTTGCTGCCATATTAAATTGGTCTCAAAATGAAAGCTTCATAAGTGGTAGAAATATAAATTATTTATGTAGGAAACAATGATTGATCGATGATGAACCACTTTTCATAAAAGTAAGGTC
>PVKH010003127.1:0-25551 GCA_004027955.1 Chaetophractus vellerosus | reverse complement strand
CAGAGATAAAAGGTCACAGGCACTGAGAAAAAAAACCCAGAAGCTGAGAAAGAAAGTCCCAGAAGTCAAAGCTAAAATCAACAGAACCCAGGAAAGGGAAAGCCACCAGAGCAAGAGAATGACACAAGAGCAAGAAGCTGAAAGCAATGGGGTGTGGAGAAGAAGGCATAGAATGGCAGACAGTTCCATTGTACCCTCTTAAGTGGTAGGAGCCCAGGATTACTGGCAGTCAATCCTTGGGGAGAGAGCTTCATCTGATTCCTTATTTGGACATTTTCCTCAGCCCCAGAACTGTAAGCTTGTAAGTTAATAAATCTCCACTGTAAAAGCCAATCCACTTCTTGTATATTGCCTTGGTAGCCTTTAGCAAACTAAAACACTCTATTTGTCTATCTGTCTGACTATCTCCATATATATATCTGCACTTATCAAAATCTATCTATATATGTAAAGATAGATATCAATAGGTAGATGGAGCTGGTATAGACTAATTAAACATCATAGGAATATGAAAAATTCAGTAATTGTAATTTTTAAAATAACCTCAGTAGAATAGACAAAGGCAAAGAGAGAATTAAGAAATTGGATGAGGAAACAGCAACTAGAGGAAAAAAAATGTGAAAGATAAATGAAGGCACAAGGAAAATGGATTGAGAAGTTCCAATATCTATCTTTCAGATGTGGCAGATTGATTTAAAAAAAGAGAATGGATAAGAGGCAATATTTGAGGAGATAATTTCTGAGAATTTAAAAAATTGAAAGAAGCCATAAATCTTCAGATTTTAAAAGTAGGCAGGTACATTACAGTAAAATAATTCTGTATTTACAATAAAGAATATGACATAAAAGCTACTGAAGAGAATGTATCAACATCAGATTTCTTATCAGCAATAATAGATTCCAAAATGTTGTAGTTAAAGTCCTCAAAGTCTTATACTTAGGAAAAGTAACTGCATCCTAGAATTTTAAACTCCATGAATCTATATGTCCAGAGGGAGGGGGAGACTTTCAGTCACACAAAGACAAAAATAATTAACTATTTGTACATCCTTGCTCAAGAAACTGCTTTTAAAAAACTGTTTGGGTTTAAAAACAAGATGATGGGAATTATTTTTAAAAAATAATATGAATGATAGCTTTATTTATTTTTTTTTAAATCTTTGTGGGCATGTTTTATTTTAAATAATAGAAAATGAGGAAGATATTGATCACATTTGAAGTCATTAAAAATGTGATAATATTATATGACCTAAAACAATTTTCACAATAGGATAAGTGGGAAACATTGGGGTACAAAATAAACAAACAAAACAGGAAAATTAGGTTGCCTTGAAGATACAAAGTCAATGCTGATTTTTTATTGTCTGTAGCTGTCCATGTGATTATTGTGATTAGAATTTATCTAATTTATTGTTTTTCATGAATTTCACATCCAAGGATCCTATACAACATTGGCATGGGTAAATAGCATAAAGTTAAAATACCACACTGTTGTCTTTTTTAGGAGACTATATTGTTTACTTGCTTTCTTTGACTTGCATATATAGACATTACTTGAGTACCAAATTTAATGGAAAGAAGGGAGAAGATACCTTCACCTATGAAATTACTCTCATTTTTCTTAAACATTTAGGAGACAGCAATATAAAATGCTATTTGCCTTTTATAGTGATTGTGGTGGTTTGAAGTTGTATGTAACCTGGAAAGACATGCTCTTAAACTTAAACCATTCCCCTGGGTGTGAACTCATTGTAAGTAACTTTTGATGAGGTTACTTCAGTTAAGCTGTGGTCCACCTCAATCATGATAGGTCTTAAACCTATTCTAGAATCCTTTATAAGTGGAATGAAAATCAAACCAAAAAGAGAAAAAGGCACAGAGGGGGTAGCCAGAAGCTGAACGTCAAGGGAATCCAGAACAGAAGGGAGACCAGGAGATGCCATACTGTGCCATGTGACAAACTAAGGACAAAGGATCACTGGCAGCCAGCCACAGAATGCCACAGTCCTCAGGGAGAAAGCATGATTTTGATGATGCCTTGATTTGTATTTCTATCTTAGCCTCAAAACTGTGGGCTAATAAATTCCCATTGTTTAACCTAACCCATTTTGTGCTATTTGCTTGAGCAGCCCAAGAAAATAAACAGTGATCTTTAGGTAATCAAACTGTCAGACAAAACTCATTACCCCAAATGAAGGAATAAGTACCCTGACTCTGTGACCCTTGCAAAACTTTTAATATATGATATTAAGCACTAATAAGATATCCTCAGTAGCAATCTTAGATTATTTTACTATAATTGTTTCCAATTAGTTAAAATCAGATTATGTTAAAGAAATATAAAAAGAAAATGTCTTGTCTGGATAACATAAAAGTTTAGGTTGAAATAGAATTAAATATTTTTAAATGTATGAATGCAGATATACAAAAACATGTCATATGATTTTGCATACATGGGAAGAAGAATTCTTACTCTTATTTTGGTACCCTTTTATTTTTCTTTTACTTGACCCTACCCTTCCTTTTTCCTGTCCCTCCCAAGTAACCTGTATCTCATGACCTACGACAATATCCCTACATGAACATTTGTGCCCACATTTTGTATACCATTTATTTTATTTCTATGGGATAGATGCCCAGAAGTTATATAATGCCTACAACGCATGGGTGAAAAAGTTTTTAAAAATAGATATGTAGAATATATATATTGATTTTTTCCAAAAGATATTGACAGATCATTTTTAAAAGAATATTATAATTTACTTTTTGTCTCCATCTGTATCTGTGAATGGATCCTAACATTTATAAAAATTTCTTCCCATCTTGTGGGTATAAAGAGATATCTTGCTGTTGTTTTAATTTACATTTCCCTTATTACCTGTGAATTTGAGAAATGTTTTTTGTGTCTGTTAGCCATTTGTATTCATATTTGCTTTCCTTTGTTTCCCCTTGATAGCCTTTGCCCATTCTCTTTCTCTCCCTTTTTAAAATTTAACTTTTAAAGAAGATTTAGGTTACATAAATGATACATTGAAAATATAGGAGGATTCCCATATTCCCCACCCCCTCCCACACTTTTCCTCATTAACAACATCTTTCATTAGTGCAGTACATTTGTTACAACTATGAACACATATTGAAGCATTGCTACTAATCATGGTCAATAGTTTACATTATAGATCACATCTTGTACTGAATATATTTTAGATTTTGACAAAATATATTATAGCTTGTATGTTATTGCACTGTCATTCGGAACAATTCCAATGTGCCAAAAAAAGCTCCGAGTTACACTATTATTCCCTCTCCCTCCCCTCAGAACTGCTGGTGACCCTGCCTTTATATCAATATTACAAGTTCTTCCATTGTTAGAATAATAAGTCTACTTTAGTCCATAGTTGCATTCCTGCCTTATGTCTGCTCATTTGTCAATCTTGATGATTTTAGGATAGTGATGCCCACTCTGTTTCTGATTGAGAGGGGGGATAGATCCCATGGGGCAGATGGATGGAACTGTCTTGCCTACAGTTGTAGATTCTCTCTTTTTGGGGATGGGCATTGTCCATCATCTACCTTTAGTTAATTGTCCTAGGCAAGTCCAATGAACTGGAGAATAGGTGCTGCATCTCTGCTGAGATTCAGGGCTCAACTGGCATATGAGCAGACCAAATATTTAAGTCTCTGGTACATAAATTTAATGGTATAGTGCTAATTATAGGTTCAAATAAAAGGGGCAGATGAGCCATGTGTAGAGAAATTATAAATTAATTCTGTTACATTGGGGAACATATAATCCAATGTAAGGCCCACTGATAGGGTGCAAGTTCCTGAGATTGTGTGCCCTGCCTATAGTGCTAGATGTCTCTAGATTCTTCAGGAGCCACACTGTTTGAGGCATTGTTGACTGTGGCAGTCAATGAGATCCTGCTGAGACCTGCATAACTGTAAACTCTGGAATGACTTCCTGACTCACTTTGAAATCTCTTGGCCATAAAAACTCATTTGTATTTAATATCTCCCCCTTTGCCCATTCTCTTTTTGTATGAATCTTTGTATATTATAGATGACAGTTATATTGTATTGTAGGAATATATCTATGATATATTGTTAATTAATATGAAGCAATGCAGAGTGAAATGTGTAATATGACTATGACTATATTATATTAATTTAAAATTAAGATAAACAAATGCCTCCTTCTATATGCATATATGACTATATACATTGAGGGAGCAAGGAGAAAAGTGTTAAGAGCTCCACAACAGGCTTTTCACATTGGTTGTATCAGGTGTAAAAGTGGAGAGGGAGGTGGGAGAGATGACCAGCTTGCATATACATATTTTTATATTGTATTTCTTCATTTATTTCACAAAACACATTATTTTCTAATTTAAAACATTAAGAATATTTTTAAAATAATAAAAAGGACTGTGATTTAGCTAATAAATATGATTGCCTAGAAGACAAAAACTGTGCCCCCCCTTTCTCTTATTGAAATAGGCACCATAATCATTCTGAACTCAAATTTTAAAATGCGTGTGTGAGAGAGAGGTTAGCCTCTGACAGTACTCTTAGAGATTTGTGGTAACACCTTTATAACATTCTTAAATTGTTTTTATTGGCATGTATTAAATTGAAAACTTTGAAAATACCAATGAATCAATCAAACTTGACCAAAGGTCAAAACAAAATGTCATAAAAACAGCCTTATCTGTAAGACTGCCTTTTACAGCAGCCTGGAAAGTAGCTCTAAAAAGATAAAATGTTTGCATTAATTCCTAAGACTTTCTACCATTGTCTTTGTTTTTTTATACATTCCCCCCCTTCTGCTTGTTCTTGCTGTATTCATTTTCTTTGCGTTCCTCACCACTGCTCGGGGAGGCCTCCCATGTGGTAAAATGGCGGCCTACCAACTGGTATACAGCCGGCCCCCTACCATTGTCTTTTAAATGAATATATTCCATGGGATTCAGTCTATTTTTATTTGCATATTTGGCTTTAAGGCAACTTTAGAGTAAACATAATTTTAAATAAGAAATATATTTAAAGGAAAATGTATATAAAGTGACAAAATTTACCAGAACCTTCAAGTAATTTTAGGGACTCCAGAAAGTCAAACAGATTAAGGAATGAACAAACATAAGGGGGGAGGGGGGAGAATGCAAATATGGACTAAAGTAGACATTATTATTGTAGTAATGGAAGAACTTGTAACATTGATATAAACACAGTGGTCACCTTAGTTTCTGATGGGAGGGAGAGGGAAGAATAGGTGTAACATGGGACATTTTGGCAAAATTGGAATTATCCTGCATGATATTGCAATGACGGATACAGGCCATTATACAATTTGTCAAAACCTAAAAATTTGTGCGGTGCAAAGCATAAACCACAATGTAAACTATATACCATGCTTAGTAGCGAAATAAAATAATTAAAAAAAAGACTGAAGAAATCCCTGGATATCACAAAGAATTGTATTTAACAATCTTATCTTAATCTGAGTAGTTTTAAATATTTTCTTCAAATATAAAATTTAAGAAAGAGAAGTAGTAATTTAATATGAGATGCAGAGAACTAGAAGGTGGATAAAATCTAATTATATTTTCACATTACCTTATGAGAAAAATAATGTAAACTTCTAGGCAGCATTTTCTTAACTGAAGAATGCAGTAATGCTTCTACCCTAACTATACTTTGAACTTTTCTAAGAATAAATGAAATAGCTCTCTTACGTGCTTGAGTTCCCATAAAAAAGATGTTGAAGTGTTTTTCAACCGTGAATCACTGAACTGATATAGTAAACATGATAAAAGCAGGCTTCAAACTATTAATGTAGAATTGATCATCTTGGTATTAGTAAAGACCTTAACCCAACATGTATTTATTGAGAAACAACCTCAGTGTGTACAGAACAAGGGGGAATATGTGAAATTTGAACAAAATATGGTGAAGTAACTCACTACTTATTTGGTCCAATTTGAGAGAGGTCAGAATATGCCCTCCTGCCATGAGAATGTGAGGAGGGGCCTGAATTCTGACATTACCACTTCTTTGCTGTTGGGTACTTGTTACAATAAAAATACTCTCTGGCATATCATTAACCCAGCAGTTCAAATTTCTTGAAAACATCAATTATCCATCCACCCAGCAGTACACTGAGGTAATGAAACTCAAGATGGGTTGATTTTAAAGTACTAGGGGACCAGAAAGAATGTGGAGGGACTTGTCTTGTCTTGAAGGATTAGGCGTGCACAAGGCAATGTGGTATTTACTCTAGGTGACAAAGCAGTGCTTTCTAGTGACCTGGAGACTGTGCAAGCATGGGGTTGCTTAAAACTCCCTTCCCCGAGTTTCCTGGTATCCTGAGTCTTACACACCTCTCGTCATAAACCCTACCTCTCAATGTTGATATTCTCTAGATTCCACTCACTTTCTGTTTTCCCTCTTAAGTAATCTCTTTGGATGAGGCCTGTGTGTTTTGTTCCCAGTAGATCATCAATAGTGCTTGTGTTTTCAAGTATGAAAGGATATATAAAACAAATAAAATACAGATAGATACACATTAACATTTTAATAGCTCAGGTCTCTAAACCATGTATGTGAACTTATACTTTATAATGTTTATATATATATATAAATTATTACATAAATATATGTAAACTATATGTGTGTATATATATATTATTCCCTATGTTCTTGAGAAACTGAAGGTAAATTTTTTCTTCCCTCTACTATTCTGATATATTATTTGTTTCCATTGAACCAAAAATAGAAAATCAGACTATAAATAAACAGTTGAATAGGAAAAATAGAAGATAAAAATGAAAAGGGAATAGATATCAATAGGTAAGAATGGAAGATGAATATATAAAATCATTTTTAAATATATGTAGACCATCTGGATGACCAAATAAACGAGTGATAATGCTATATTGAAATTCCAGTGAAAATTTAATGACAAACCCATACAATAGAATGTCATGCAGCCATTACAAAAAATGAAGTAGAAATGTAAAAGAATAATTCTCAAGATAGACTGTTAAATGAAAAAAGCAAAGGTAGTGCAAATGATTTGACTTTTTAAAATTCTGCATCATGTCCCCCTATATTGTGTATTTTTATGTAATTAAATCTGACCTTATTTGCAATTTCCTTTATCATTTCTAAGTATAGCAAGTCCTATGTTCTCCATATTTGAAAATAAAAACGTGTTTTTTGTATAAAAAATTTAAAGCACAGTGCAATAAAATTTGAATAATATGCTACCACTGGTATAAAATTTTATAAAAGATTGCTATATAAACCTAGAAATTTGTGATCCTGAAAAGTATTTGAAGAGCAAGAAACTGGTACAGTTTCTCTAAAGAAGTGGATTGAGGAACTAGTCAGGAACGGAAGGAGACTTATTTGTTTGATATATGGTATACTATTTTATTCTTTTTTTTTAACCAAGGACAGGTATTCTTCAAAACAATTTCAAGTTTTTAAAAAATTATTGTTCTATTATGTTTATATTTGCTCTCAATGATACATAATAATATATAATATCTATAATATATATTAAATGGTATATATAAATAATATCACATTAAATAGTATATTTGTATATATATATATATATGCATGTATATGTGTGTATATATACAAAACCTTTTGCCACTATTATTCATTAAAAATTAATATGGGGGAAGCAGATGTGGCTCAGGCGACTGGGCTCCTGCCTACTACATGGGAGGTCACTGGTTCAGTTCCCATGCCTCCGAAAGAAGACAGCGAGCTGGCATGACAGGCAGGCACAGCGAGCTGACACAAGAAAAGACACAAGAAGAAAAACATAATGAGAGACACAACAAAGCAGGGCGCAGAGGTTCCAAGTACCTCCTAAAGAAGACAGTGAGCTGAAGCAACAGGCAGACATAGCGAGCTGACGCAACAAGATGACACAACAGGAGATGCAGGGAGGAAAAACTTAATGAGAGACACAACAAAGCAGTGAGCAGAGGTGGTTCAAGTGATTAGGCACTCCCCTCCCTTATCAGAGGTCCCAGGTTTAGCTCCCGGCACATCCTAAATAAACAAGGAAGATGAACAAACATAGAAAGTACAGACAACAAGAGGGTGGTGAGAAATAAAGAAATAAAATTAATCTTTTTAAAAAATTAATATGAAACATTAAAAATAAGGTTATAATATTGTTTAATAGTACCATAACTTATTAAGTATGAATGCTTGCTTCTTCATACATTCATGTATTTATTCAATTAACATTTCCTGGGTGCTTACCATAGAACTGTGAATATAAAGATGAGTTGGAGATGCAAAGATGAAAGGCAAAGTACCTGTTCAGTGGGTGAGAAAGACAAGATGAGTGCTGAGTTAGTGACATTAAATTTTATAAGAGCATTTGGACAACTTATCCAGACATATGGAGAGAGGTGGTGGTAGGATTAAATCAGAAAAGATGATACCAATATTAGCCCTTGATGGTTTCAAAGGATGTCAACCAAGGAAAAGGTTAGCGTACCCTTCTGAGAATCACCCTTCCTTTCCCCTCATCTCCCACCAGGAATTTGCCCTTGACAGACATATTGGTATTATGAGATCCTCTCTGCTGGCCACAGTTGATGAGAGCAGAAATAAACCTCTGACCCAAACTGCTCCACATGTCCTCACCTAGGAATTAGGAATTTAGACTTAATCAGTCTAGGTACATGTAACTTCAACTGAGGGATGTAAATTCAGGAATTATGACTCTACCAATGTTTGTTATCTCTAGGTGGAGGCAGAGAAAGCCAGTCTGGGAGGATGGATATATGGAACTGGTACCCTGAAGCAGAGATAAAAAATGGAAAGCAAGTACTGCTAGGTTCCTGATGGTTTTCTCATTCCTGCCTCCAGTCTGTTAGGAGGCCTGGCAGCCCCTGTAATCTGTGAAATACTCCAGTATCCTTCCAACAAAATTACCCTTTTGGCTTAAGTGGAAACATTTTAAATTAAAAAAAGAGAGAGAGAGACAGGAAGAGTGCGAGGGAGGTGGGAACAGCTAGTTCAGTCAGAAGAGTTGGCATGTGCAAATGCACAGAAGTGTGAGGTTTGGGCTGTATTCTATTGGGTACAATTTCATGCTTTTTATATCTTATTATTTACTTAGTATACTATTGGAATCCTCTATGATAATTCATTAAAAACAATATATTCTTAGAGAAAATGTGACAAAGTCACTTGATTCATAATAAATTGTTTACTATAAAGTGACCTACAAACATCAATAAGTATGATGAGAATCAATGGTACAAATGCCAGTCCCATTGGGAATTATTATCTCCTTTTTAAAAAATCCAACCTATTTCATGGAACACTGGATTACCTTCCATTTTTCTTCTGGAAAAATTATGCTACAGTAGATGTGTTTGCAACTAAAAGAAGGAAAAGGTAATCTTAACCAATAGCAGAACGGAGTCCTCTGGATTAAAGATGTAAATAGAAAACACATTTAACTTTGAGGTTCAAAATTATTTTTTCCAAATTGTTTAACATTCAGCACAGGCAAATATTAGAAACTTAAACTTTAAAAAGATTCAGAAGTAAGAACTGGTAAAGAGCAATCCAATTAATACACTGATGTAGAAGATGCGTTGAAAATATTTTTTAAAATAGAAATGAGAGCGTTTATAAAGATTTTCAAATCCTGAATTAGATAATATGAAGGAAAAGAAATTAAAAATCACTTATAACTATCTTAAAATTTGTTTACCATTCTCTGTAGGCTTTTAGTCAAGAATGAAGATCTTCTAGTTTATTTTGCTCATCTTTTTCTGTTTGATTTGATCTGTAGCATTTCAACATTCAGCAATTTCTTATTATCATATAGAAGAATTTAATAAAAGACATGATTGTTTTCAATATCATCTCAGGGTACAGTTCCTCCCAAAATCTGTTACAAGGCAGCCTAACTTCAAAATTTCTACAATGTCATTATAGATATACATATCAATATGCTAGCATATTGCAGCATAAAAAAAGATGACATTTTAAATTGTGAAGCCAAGTCATTCATGATATATATATATATATAATTCGCACATAATTTTGAGTAATGTGTTTGATGAGGGATTAAATGTGTCAACAAAATTGTTTCCAAATAGGGATATTTCATAAATTTGAGCTAAGCTGGTACATGCTTATTTTATTTTTCCTTGGCTGCTCAAGCAAATGCCATGCAATGGGTTATCTTAAAAAATGGGAATTTATTAGCTCTCAGTTTTGAGGAATTAAAGTCCAAATCAAGGCATTATCAAGACGATGCTTTCTTCCCAAAGACTGGTGTTCTTTGTTTTTGTTTTTTTTAAGATTTATTTTAATTATTTATTCTCCCCACCCCCTCATTGTTTTGCATTTGCTGTGTCTACTTGTTGTATGTTGGTCTTCTTTTTTTTAGGAGGCTCCAGGAACTGAACCCAGGACCTCCCATCTGGGAAGGGGAGCCCAATTGCTTGATCCACCCCCGCTCCCTGCTTTTTTGTGTCTCTCATTATGTCCTTCTCCATGTGTTTCTTGTTGCATAATCTTATTGCATCAGCTCGCCATGTCAGCTTGCTGTCTTCCTCGTCTTTAAGAGGCACTGGGAACCGAACCTAGACCTCCCATGCAGTAGGCAGAAGCTCAATCTCTTGAGCCTTATCCTCTTCCCTAAGATTGGTGTTCTGGGGCTGGATGCCAGCAATCTTTGGTCCTTAGCTTGTCAAATGGTAAGGCACGTAGCAGTGTCTCTCCTTTCTCTTCCAGGTTCCACATTCCATTGATTTCGGTTATGGTTGTCCCCTGGGTGGCTTTTTCGTCCTCTGAGATATTTTTTCCACTTGTAAAGGACTCCAGTAACTGGATTAAGGGCCATCCTCTGCAAGTGGGCCACAACTTAACTGAAGTAATCAAGTAACCTCATCAAAAGGTCCTACTTACAATGGGTTCACACTATAGGAATGGATTTAGCTTAAGAACATGTTTTTCTGGGGTACATATAGCTCCATACCACCACAATGCTAATGGTTTCATTCTTAATTTCCTCCTTCAAATAGTTTATTTTTATTATTATGCCTCTAATTGAAATAATTCTAACACCTTTTCACTTTTCTATAAGTACCTCTATTGAAAATTATTTATATATTCTATATATAATATGATTCTATCTATCAGTCATGATTATAATGTTCTTGGGAAAATGGTTATGGAACACTTCAACATAAAAAATTTATGTCAAATGGGATGTCACTTAGGAAAGCATTATTAATTTCAAGTATTAATGGAGAGCAGTGAATGAAAAATAAAGCTGTATGTCACATAAAGAAAACCAATTTTCCCTAATTCTCACCCCATTCTACATCTCATATCTTCCAAATCTTTCCCTACTCTACTCTGAGCTCTTTTCTTAAGAAATATGTCTTATTCACCATTTGGCCTCCAGAGTCTACACAGTGCTTAATACAATAAGCACTCAGGGATATTTATTCAGTTCATTCAATTAATTTTAAAATGATTGAGCCCATTCTATTGCTAGGACTTGCTCTAGGTAATGGGTTATAACAATGTACAAAATAATTTTTAAAAATCCCTACTCTCACTATGGTCCATGCTCAATGGCAATGCCCCAGGATGCATTTATCAATTGCAATGAATGTGCCACACTAATGAAGGATGTTGTTTATAAGGGAGGGTGTGGGAGGTGTGGGAAGTGGTACATATGGGAAACACTATATTTTTGGTGAAATAGTGTTGGAGAGTGCCTCAGTACACCAAGAGTTGAAATCTTCATAATAAATGGGGTCTGTAACAAAGAAGGGGAATGTATGTATAATGTGATGACATGAGATTTGAAGCTGGGGATTGTGGAAGAAGGTTACATGGTCTAGAAGTGACAATATAATTAGTAAGGATGAATAACGGTCCAGTAGTTTGAGTGGTCCTTGTGAGCACTCTAAGGGAACTGATGCCCTTAGAGGTGGGCCAGGTTTAATCCTCCAAATTCTGCTTTTGTATTAATAGTATTTTTAATTGTTAGTCACTGATACTTAAAACTTTAAAACTGAATTCCTCCAAGTTTTCACCTGGTATATCTAAGTCACCGTGACATCTTGAGTCTATTGGTGTACATGCTTCCATTTATTTTAATTCTCTCCCTTTTTTTAAATTTTCTGTGCCACAGGCCAGGCTCAGGCCTTCATTGCTCTATTCAGGGCTGGAGATTGTCATCCTCGTTGTCAGTTTTAACTCAAGTCTCCGGTATTTCCTTCCGACCTGGAGCACATCTCCGCTTCATTTTTTTCCCTGTCAATCTTGAAAAAGATAATAATGCCTTGTTATTATTTACTGAAAAACTTAACCTCCTTGGCCTGGCTTTCAAGGTCTTCCTACTCACCATCAGCATGAATACCTTGCAGCTTTACTTCTGATTATTGAAGTTACTGATCATTCCTGTTTTAAGTATCTCAGGTCTTCCCTACTTTCCAATAAAGTGAATTTGTTCTTTTTCTTCTCAACTTCTCAACCTCCCTTTGCCTACTGAGGGTTTTGTCCTTGCCAGCAGGATTCCTGGATCTTTTGTGATTCAAATTTTTGAGAATTGCACCAGAAAGGGAGTGGATGGCTTTACTACAGCTAGGGCATAATTAAAGAAGGGCATTCCCTTTTTTGGAGGGGGAGCAGGGTGATAGAGTAGTTGTTTGTAAGAGAGCATTCACAGAACTCAGCAGGAGAGAAAACCCATTGTTCTGTATTTAACAGGGCACTCTTTTCTCAGGAGAAAGGTTTCCTTGCCCTACTTATAAGAGATGGCACATCCATTGATGAATGGAATTCATATATTTAAATCATAACCAGGTAACTAAATATGTGTTTGATGAAGCTGGAAGAATATATATATATCCTCCCCTCCCCCCCACCCCCCACCAGAGGCAAAGCAGAAAAGCAGCATGGTTTGGCAATGAGGATAGGGGGACCAGGTTTGTTCATAAGTGACTTAGTGGCAGCCTTGGCCCCATTAAACTCTGTATTCCTGCAAATGGTGAAGCTAATTAGGACTAAGGAAGTGAGAATGACCATGATGCTGCTCCATGAAAAAGGCCAAATGCTAGAGCTAAGACCTGACTCTCTGGTGGTTTGGGTAGTTGAAAGCGATAATGTTATGCTTAACCTCTTCAATCACAGTTCAATGAGCGAGGTCCTGGTGACTGGGATTAAGTAAATTTCCCATTACAGATCAGAGGACGCCTTCTCCTAGCCAAGCAAAGTAGGAGCTAGGGTAAGACGCTGCAAGATGTAGAGGATAACAAGTGTGCTTCTCTTAACTATCACTTTCTGGTGTTTTACAAACAAGTTAGTGTAGGCCAAAGCCATTGTCTATCCCAGACAGCTATCCCAGACAGTTCAAAACTTTTGAGAGAGATTAACATTTCCTACATTGCGACATCAAGGAACATCTCAAACTGCCTTTATGAGGGAAAGTACTTAAAATATGCACTATAATTCTCATCTTGCTAAAGACACAGACATTGGAGAAAAATGGTATTAAACTCTAACACTGATACATTTCTCCCTCAAGAAACTTCATATTCCTCTCCTTCAAGATTTGTAAGAGGGAAACTTTTGAAACCACTAAAGTACCTTCCTCAGGCATCCCAGTAATTATGGAAGAAGGGGATGTACTGGACCATAAATAGAAAGAGTCCCTAGGTGGCATAATTAAAAAATCAAGCTCTCCTATGGAGGTTCATGAGATGGGGGAATATGTGATTGAAGCAAAATTTATTAATGTGAATGTAACCGAGGGCTAAGAATTAACAAATAATTATGATGACTGAATCATTATATAGATGCCTTTTTACTTTCTAGTATATTGTAAAAGTAAATACCTGAAATTACTGAAGCTTGCTAATCAAGATGCCTTGATATCTCATAATGATTGTAAAAACCATGTGACTGACCCCCATTTTGTACCTACCCCCTATCCTGTTTTACAACTTTAAAGTCTTATGATCACGAGACAGCCCCTTAATGTTTGTTAAGGAAGGAACCTGAGCCAGTCCTCCAGCCATTACTCCTTAGCACAAACTGCTACTGTGATTATTCTAGACTGATCCAACCTTTGTTTTTGGTTATTTCAAACTAGGCTCACCCTTGTGTATACCTGCTGTTGTGATGATTATTCCAGATTGATCTTACCTTTGCTTATTGTTATTGCTATTGAAATTGTAACCACTCCACCCTTCCCTGTTTAAAATCCATTAAAATCCTAAATTTCTCAAACTCAGAGACACAGATTTTTAGGCTCTTAGGCCATCTAAACTCCTTGCTATGCCCTAGCAAATAAAACTGTTTCTCTTTTTGAAAGCCCAATGTCTCAGGAATTAGTCATTATGAAGCACATCCAATAAGAACCTGCTTTTGCCTATATCATGAACACATTCCCCCATATTTTACCCATTTCCAAGAGCATTAATAATTTCATCTTTGCTTATGAGTTTGTTATGCTACTCTCTTCTATGGCTTTTCCAACCAGTTTAGAGTCTAGAAAGTAGTGGAGGTAGAATGGAATCCAGAGGGTGAGGGAAAGGATTTAGCATAAAAGTTCAAGGGGAAAAATATAGGGTGGGGAGGCCTTGCTACAGGTAATGAATTTTGAATTCATTTTTTTTCCCCAGAAGATTCAATTAGATATCAAAAGTTATTTTTTATTCCCTCTAATTTCTGGACTTATTTACTTGCCAGTCCATGGAGAGAAGAATAGGAAATGTTAACTGTTTTGTTTTTGTTTTTTTCAGATTTTAGAGTCTTACGTGCAGCTCACACTATAAGAAAACTCTTGCCATTTCCAATACACTATTCCCATGTGTGGCAGTTTGGCATTGTTTATGAATTCCAAAAATAGATATTGAATTATGTTTGAAAACTGGTCTGTACCTGGGCATGATTAAATTATGATTAGGGCTTTGACTGGGCCATGTCAGTAGGACATTGAGTTCCCACCCCTTGGTGGGCAGGGAGTCACAGAGAAAACTACACAGGAGAGAAGAGAGTTGGAGTTCTGATGCTGGAGTTTTTGAACTGGAGCCCAGGAAGTGAACACACAGGAGAACAACACAGAGGAATAGAAACGGCTCCTTAGATACAGCAGAAGCCAAGGTGAGAGAGACAGAGTCGTTTGCCTAATAGTCTACAGCTGGCCTTGTAGAAAAAGCACAGCGGCTGAGCCAGGGGAGAAACAGTCCCTGAAAGAGAGGAACTCGGGTAGCCTGAACTCTTGGCAGATGTCAGCAGCCATCTTGCTCCAACACATGGCAACAGACTTTGGTGAGGGAAGTAACTTATGCTTTATGGCCAGGTAACAGTAAGCTTCTACCCCATATAAATACCCTTTATAAAAGCCCACAGATTTTCTGGTATTCTGCATCAGCACCCTTTTGGCTGATAATTCACCATGGTTCCCAAACTGTAAAACAGTGTACCCTGGGCATGGCAAGGAACTCACAGGGTCTCTGTATGTTTCTAGAACACAGTGACATTTGTTGCATACCATGTGAATTATTACTACAGTTGTTGGACTTAAACTATTTAATAAATGGAACTAAGTGTTTCTTTTGGCCGAAGAACACTGTGAAAAAATTACTGAGTGTCATGAGCCAGAATGTCTGTAAGCAATATAAGCTTTCCAAATTCTAGATCTCTCATCTTCTTCTCATTTCACCTAATCTATTCTCCCATCTTTATTTGAAAAATTATTTCCTACAAATTTTTATGTTCAATTTCTAATACAACCTCCTTTTTCAGGACTTCCCTTATACCTATTGACCAGAAAAGATTCTTGTCAGCATACCCTGATCATTTTTTGGCCTATTACACCACTTGTAATGTTCTGCAGTACTATCTTCTTTCCTGTGATACTGTCAGCTCCCTGAGAGCAGAAACCATGTCTCATTTAGAGATTGATATTTTTAGAGATGGCAGGAACTACAGACATCATTTACTCCTAACTATGTTTTTCACAAATGAAGTGAAGCAGAGAAAGAATAGTTGATCGATGGGAAGGCAGTGCAACAAACTGGAGACAGAATGGAGACTGAATCCTATATCTTCTGCCTCTTGGTAATATGCATTCCTATAGAGAATTTCAAGTAATACATGTCTAAAATTATTTGATGAATATATCATTAAAATAATGATGGAATTTACTGATTATTTTTAAAATGTCAAGTTAAGTATAAATTTTCAAGTTAAATCTTCTAAGAAAAATGAGATCTAATATACCATTTATATTACTGTAAGACTGACATTAAGATTATTACAGAATGATTTTATATTCATATACATTTTCTGGGTGAAAATTCTAAGCTTTAAAAATTTCCTGCACATTTCTAACTTAACGGGGTCAAAGTGTGACAATAAATATCCAGTTATTATATTCATGTGAAAAAAATGTATCTATGGCAAATGTGATGGTGTGAAATTTTACAGCTGCATGGAAATTGGTAATTTTATGCTAAGGGTAGAAATTATGCAGTTATTGCCAGATATGATTTTTGCCATATGTAATTTTAGCTTATAGTCAGCGGATTTAGGCATTTTTGTAAAATGACAGTTTTTCTATGTATACGATTACTTATTTTTTTTATAACAGCCACATAATTGTCATTATTTCCTTTAGAAAACAATAGGTTGGAAGGTTGTTGCATCAGTAAATAATAATACAAAGCAAAACCTACTTTTACCTTTTATAAAGCTTAACTTTGATATTCAATGTAATGTGCTATTTTGCAAATTACATGCTTACTTTTTTTTATTTCAATACCATATCCATCCATATACTGTGTACATTTTTTTTAAAGCAGCTTATCTCTTGAGATTAAAATGGACCCTAAAGTTTCCAAGCCCAACCATGGAAACTGGAAATTTTAATAAACTGAATGTACAACTGAATTCTCTTGAGATGTGGACACCAAACATATGCAAATGATAGATGGTAAGATGATAGATAAATGATAGAGAGAGAGAATCTCTAAAGTAGTCATGGAATTTCCAACTTTCTAGAGAAAGTCCCTTTTTTAACATTGACAAATGTTAACAAAAATAATTCCCTTTTATGTTTCCACATTCTGCGGTGAACACTGCCATGTAATAAAAGTCAAGAAAACTTGAGTTTCATAGTATATTGCTCCAAAATAAATTAGTGCTTAATTAAGATTCTTAGATCAGCTGTTTGTATTAAAAAGCAATTTTGTTAATATATATCTTTAATAAAAAGATTACTCAGATTAATTTTGTTCTTCATCTCAAGCACATTAAGATAATTGTGTATTTTTATTTCTTTTTTTTTTAACTGTTCAAAGACTTCAGATATTAAGATGTAACATAGGCTAAGGATTTTATGGAAGAATTGGTTACATGTGTTAGGTATTCAGAATAAGCTTAGTTTCTTTTCTGCACTGAATAAATGTCATAAAAATTTCAATTAAGAATGTGTTAATATCATATCAAATTGTAACTATTTCAATTTAAGAGCTGATTTTATTTTAAGCTTTCCATTTGATTGCATGTCACAATTTACTTGCCAGTTAGTACTCTAGCACAGAAAAGTGTAGAGATACAAATAAGAAATGCCACATATATCTCAGCCCTTGAGTTCTGTTTGGATGATAGGGTATCTCAGACTTTCAGGCAACCAAATTATTTGCTTTAATGAAGAGGGATTGAGAATATTTTATAACATAGCAAAGATTTCATCCTTTGAGCCACACTTATGCTTAACGCAAAACACACCACTCATCTCTCTCATTCCTTAATGGTTCTTCAAAATGTTTATTTTGGGTAGAGAAAGCCTCTTAAATATTTCTGAAACCAACCATTTAAACAAAGCGTATACAAATACACGGTGGAATTAATATTATACATGCAGAATTGTCATTACAACAAGCAGACAAGTACAAAGTAAAGGCACTCCAACTTTTTTTTTTTTAACCCAACACCAAAGCTAAGATGCAAACTAGCAGGAGATAAAAGCAATCAAGATAAAAAGATCAAAATGGCTTACTCAAGTGGATTTCTAACAGCTTTTCTCTATTATACTTGCTTCATAACCTTGGGCAGACCTGCATAGATTTAATCCCTCATGTGAATCTTATTTAATTTATCTGAGGACTTTTTATGATTGAAAAACTCAGTATCTTTCAAGTTCAGCTACTTGCTTTTAGAATATCTGCCTTTGGTAAAATTAAAATAATCTCTTTGTTTAGAATACATTAAATGGCTTTCCTTTTCTCTGCTGAATATGTTAAAGCACTTAGAGCTTTATTTTTAAAAAGCACTCCCTTATTTTAATTTTAGCTGGTTTGAACTCAACTTGGCAATTCTGCAGCTGGTTTCCTAAATAACCTTGGGGAAGTCACTTAATCCTTCTGTGATTCCATTTCTCTCAAGTACTTGAAAGAAAAATACCCCATATGTCTCAGATAATAATATTTCATAGCATGTATATCCTAAGATTCACACCCTGGAAGATATTTAATGCATATACATGTTTTATGATACAAATATACAATCTTATTTAGTGGCCCTTCAAATCCCCCATCAACTTTAAGGAAAAAAAAATCTCTCACTGATCAGTAATGATGGTGAGATATGCTCAGGGCTGTAAGTAGAACAGGTTCATCTATTAATTAGAACAAAAAGTATATAAATGAATAAACAAAAGAGTGTGAAAGATAATACTGCTTTACTTGAAAAACAGAGAACTAAGGTAGGGGGAAACAGCAAAGTAGAACAACTCACCCATTCCAGATTCAGTAGTCCTAGTAAGAGAAAGGGTAAGGAATCAGATTCATCTCATAGTTTGTGCTTTTATGATGGAAGTGTATTAGATTAAACAAAGGTTACAAGAAGTGCAAGAATATAACTGAGGCAGGTTAGTACAGTGAAAGAGGGAGGGCCGCAGACTACATGGCTGTGAGACCCGCCCCGAAAACCCCTAAGGGGAAGGTTGTTACTAAACAAAGACAGAAAGATCCATGAGACCCTGGGTCAAGGGGAAGCCCTGTGACCTTCAAATAAAAGGCCTCACAATTGGCCCCTTGAGAGCTAACAGGTGAGGCAATCAACCAGAACAGCCAACAGGTGGGGACCCTCCCCAACATTGGGAAAGGGGAGGGGGGAAGACTTTAAAAAGGCCTATTCTGGGAGCCCACGCGTGTCTCAACCTGCAGCACACCTGTATTTTATATCTCAGGTTGTGTACTTCTACTCTTTCCTTGTTTTTTAATAAACTCTTTACTCTTTTGCCTACCCTATGGCATGTCCTTAAATTATTTTATGCAACATAAACCAAGAACCTAGAAGCCCCGAACCTAGAGGGTTCCACTAACAGTAACTATATTCACTGATAACTTTTAAGTGATGTGCTTCAGGTGGTCCTTGCATTGAGATGAATTTCTGATAAATTTGTGAAAATACAATGTGATCACATGAGAAATATTGGGATAATGAATAGAAGAAACTCAGTCCTGGTTTTAATCCGCCACTTACGAGCTTTTTGACCGTGGGCATGTTATTTAACAATCATATGCCTCAGTTTCCTCATCTTTACATAGTTGTAACAGAACCTAAATTGCCGGATTCCTTTTTTTTTTCTTTTGTCTAGGCTTTCTTTTTGTTGATTAATGACAATGCATATAAAACAAAAAGCCTGATGTCTGATAATAGGGGGTTTTAAATGGTATTTTTAAGACTAATCTGTAGCTAATTAAGAGTTTCTAGGCTGGTACCAATCAAAATCACTATCTAATTAGATTGAGGCTATAGTTAGACTATTCAAACTCTCTAAGGTCATTCAGACACACCATGTGAAAAAGAGGGAGAAACAAACTCAAAGGGTCCCATAGGGAAAAGCCACCCAAGACTTTCTGCAACCACCATCCTGTTCCCAGAATAAGGATTCTGTGAGATGTATGTCTCTCTGCTAATCTTGTGGTTGTGAAAGGTGCAGGGACTGCACAAATTATAGCATGGTTTTAGAATTTATCCCTTCTAAAATTCTCTCTGGGCAATGAGAAACAACATACCATTATTTTCAGAACATACTTTTACAAATACATTTAATCTCAGCAATGTTAAAATATATATTCATAGAAAAATCACTTAAAGTTTAGCAAAATATTATGATTTTTAATGTATTTTACAACTATTGTACAATGTAGTTTTTTTTTTTACTCCCACCCCGCCTCATTGTTTTGCACTCGCTGTCTGCTCTCTGTGTGTTCTTCCGTGTCTGCTTATCTTCTCTTTAGGCAGCACCAGGAACCAATCCTGGGACCTTCTGGAGTGGAGAGATGTTGCTCGATCTCTTTCGCCACCTCAGCTCCATAATCTGCTGCATCGCTCATTGTCTCTCTTCTGCGTCTCCTTTTGTTGCATCATCTTGCTGTGCCAGCTTTCCACATGGGCCAGCACTCTGCGTGGGCCAGAACTCTGCATAGGCCAGCTCTCCAAAGCTCGCCATGCGGACCAGCTTGCTTTTCACCAGGAGGCCCCAGGAAACAAACCCTGGACCTCCTATATGATAGATGGGAGCCCAATCATTTGAGCCACATCTGCTTCCCCAATGTGGTTTTTAATTAACAAACAACGTGTTACATTCAAACACACACATTGCCTTTTATATAAAAATTCTACTTGTAAATTATCTTAGGGAAATATTGACAGAAGTGTATAAATATGTATAACTGTTCACTGAAGCATTATAAACAATAGCAGAGAAGTCAAAGGAACTTAAATGTTTGTCAGTTGATTATGTTTTTTAATGTTATGAGTAGATAACGTTCATTAATATTAAGATGGTATCTTGGTTTCATTCTTTTGTGAACCCCAGAAAATTATATTCTTAAGGTAATCCTACCTGTGCTTATAAACCTATTATATGTGTTAGGACATTTTGGTTAGATTCAGTTAAGGGAACTTTTAGATCACTTTTGATTAGATTGCTTCAGTTAAGGGCTTTTGATTATATTGTGGGTGTGGGACCCTTTGATTGGATTGAAGTCAATTTAGGTCCTTTGACTGGACTATATCAGTGAGTCAATGAGGCTTGACCCAAGTTGGGTCCCCGCTCTCTTGCTGGAGTCTTACATAAGCAGGGAACTGAAAGCAGAAACACACACAGAAAGGCAGCTGCCATTTTACCCTGCCATGTGAGAGAAGACTCCAGGATCACCCACAGCTGCAAAAAGACAGAGAAACCCCAAGAGGCCAAGAGAGAGGCCAGAGGCTGGAAGCAGCAAAACAGCCCAAAACTGAAGAGATGAGGCCCAGGAAGAGATGAGCTATATGTCTGATCGCCCACAGCTGAACTCAGGGAGAAAGTGAGCCTGGAGGAGAAAGCAGTAAATGGCCACCATTTTGCTTTGCCACATGGCAGGACTCCAGGATCACCAGCAGCCAACTTTGGTAAGAAAGCATCTCTGCTGATGCCTTGATTTGGATGTTTTCATGGCCTCAGTGCTGTAAGCTTTTACCCTAATAAATTCCTATGGTAAAAGCTAATCCATTTCTGGTATATTGCATTGGTAGCTGTGATAGTTAGGCTAATGTGTCAACTCGGCCAGGTAATTGTGTCCAGGTAATTGGTCCAGCAGGCACTGGGCTAATTGTAATACAAGAGCATTTATGGACTTTGATCACCAGTGAGTTTACTGCATGGATGGCTGATTACATCTGCATCAGGGAAATTGCATCAAGAATGGATGACACTTTTATCCAATCAGTTGACTGCCTTAAAAGGGGAAGTGATTTCAACATTCAGAGAGAATTTCCCAGCTCGTCTTTGGACAGCCAACTTCTACCAGAAACTTATCAAGGACCGTTCATCAGTCTCTCATCAGAGCCCCTGGCTTGCAGTCTGCCTGCGGAACCTGTGGAACACGGACTTATACATTCCCATGGTTGCATGTAAGACTCTTATAAAATCTTACATTATTGACAGATATCTCCTGTTGATTCCGTTTCCCAAGAGAACCCTGACTAATACAGTAGCCTTAAGCAAACTAAAATATACGATTTCTTGAATGACAGCATACATATAAATGGAGATGCAGTAAAATATGCAGCCATTGAAAATTAGAAAAACTTCTATAGTCCTAGAAAATATATGTGGCTAATTTTAAGAAAAAAGTGGATAATAAAACAGCATAAGTAGTAAGCACAATCCCATTTTATTATAATTTTATGTATATAAAGTTCAAACATGCAAGCACAAAAATGTTTATTGTAGTTTTCTCAGGCTGATGGGTTCATTTTGTTTATTTTTTCTATAGTTCTTTGGGGATTTTTTTGCAATGAACACATATGATTTTATACTTAGAAAAATAAAGCCTAAAACTATAAACATGATAATTTGGTAATTACACAAAGCTTCTAATATTTAAAACAGACCTGTATTTATAATTTAAGAAAATCAAGAATTTGAGATAAGATTTTGAACACCCAGTGCAACTTCTTCATTTTTTGGATTAAGAAACTGAAGCTCGGAGAGGTAAAATTATTCCCCAAGATTATGAAGCTCATTATTAAGTACACAACATGTGCCAGTTTGCTGATTTTATAATGCTTTTAAATTTGCTGTCTTCATTCCAAATAATTAGATATATGTTAAACATGCTTAAATCATTTATGGCCACAAATCTTGTGCAAAACCATAATCTCAGTAAATGACTGGAGCCACACCAGATTAATAGATGGTCTTTTGGATAATGCATTCTTTTCCTCCTCTCCTATTACTGTTTGGGTTCATTTTTTAAAATATATTAAAATAATGACAAAATGATACTACCACTGTAGTTGTCAGAGTGCAGGTCCTTCCTTTGATTTAT
This sequence comes from Chaetophractus vellerosus, assembly GCA_004027955.1. Lineage (NCBI taxonomy): Eukaryota > Metazoa > Chordata > Mammalia > Cingulata > Chlamyphoridae > Chaetophractus > Chaetophractus vellerosus. The sequence goes on along the minus strand of PVKH010003127.1, from coordinate 2,647 downwards.
GGGGGAATCCTGACCCTCTCCCCATGAGTCTTAAATACTTTGAGCTTGCTGAGGTCTTAGAAATGGTAAAGGACTCAGTTGTTTCAGAGCCCAAAGGTAAAAGTGGAGATTCCACATTCCATCCATTCCTTTCTGGGAGTGAGCTTGTCAATACAGATCACAGCTGCTGAAACCACCAAGGTAATTCCTATGGAGCCATAGACCTTATGTGTCCAGAAGCTCTCCCCATCCCAGGATCACACCTAAGGTACCTACTCCTATCAGCTCCTATTCCCATTTCTTCATCAAAAGCCCAAGATGTTTTGTGACCAAGGTTCTCACAGTGACTTAAGCAAACTAGCCCCACTCCCCACCCCCTTTTCTGACTCTTTTAGTTGTGTCAAACATCCAGAAATTTGAAATTGAGGAAATAGGAATGGAGTCAGAATTGTGGCAAAAAGTATGATTTCTTGTAGCTTTTATTGGAGTCCTTATCTATAATTTTTAAAGATAGCCACTAACTCACACTATGGTGAGAACTATAAACAGACTTTTAAACAATTTGGCATCAAAGACCAGTTTAATTTTTTCTGAGAAAATAGACAAACAGGCTATGATTTCCCAAAATCTATTTGAAATTCACAGATGAGCGCTTTAAAACATTCTATTAGTTATGACAAAAAAACATATATATAAAACTGTTTGAAGCAGTATTATTGTAATATTAAATATTTTACCTTAAGAGAATAGGATTTTGGTGCACAAAGATATGCAATGTTAGTAAGTTCTTAATTTGTGATCCAAAACATTTGTAAGAGTATAAAGTAGTAAAATAATTATTTGTAGTCTTTAAATCTTAAAACATTTTTACCAAATATGAAGAAATTCAGGCTAAAGTAACTGCCTGATTTGATATTTTTCCTCCTTTTCCCTGTAGGTTTATGTGCTTGCACTGTTTGCTAGTGATTAGAAATGATGGAGAGGAGCTGAATGCTTTTTCTTTCTTTCTTTTCTTCCTTTCTTCCTTTCTTTCCTTTCTTTCCTTTCTTTCCTTCCTCTCTCTCTCTCTCTCTCTCTCTTTCTCTCTTTCTCTCTTTCTCTCTTTCTCTCTTTCTCTCTTTCTCTCTTTCTTTCTTTCTTTCTTTCTTTCTTTCTTTCTTGTAGGGCTCTCACTAAGAAAAAAATTCTAAGGTTGAAACACCCTTGGGTTTTCAGTCTTCACTGCTAGCTCAAGGACTTAAGAAGGCTTAACCTTAAAGATTTTCCTCATAAGATCTGGGAAAACAAATTGTCTCTGAAGGATTTTGATTTTTGCCTTTTAGATGTTCAAAATGCTTGTCAAATAATCACAACTTCACATTATAAAATAAAGTAGTAAAATTACTGAAGTATTGACAATTGCACAGATTTGGTTATTTCAAAGGCAATAAAAATGATAGAACCTACAATACTCATCTCCTTTAAATAATTATACAGGAGCAAAATGAAAATCAAAAGAGTGTCTTTTAAAAATAAATAGTGGAAATTATTTTATAGTACCTTTATATATTGTAATGACATATACAGTATAATAGTATAATAATTGTAATAAACAACCCTTATATTATTACACATTCCAGCATTGTTCTCTCCTGATGGTGGAAATTACAGAGTATGTTTTATTTATTTTTTCATTAAAGGTAACTATTCCTAAGAACATGGTATATTTACTGCCAATTGGTAAGAAATTACCACATTACACTTACACCGTATGTACATTAGGTGCAAGATATTTTGCATGTTAAGTTTAAAAGCTTTGGTTTTGAAACTGCTGAGAATGATGGTAGGAATCAGGAACTTCCCTCCTCTCACAGCAGACATAGCCACCTACAGAGAAGGATCAAGGTGGGAATCAGCTGTGAAAATACTGGACTCATCAATCATAAGGGGTCACCTTTTACTCATTCATCAAGTAACTATAATCTGGTTCCTATGTCCATTGACGTAGACAATGGTTCGCACCATCACAGTGTATTTGTAGTACATGTGAACAACAAATCAGCCTCTTGTTCACTATGCAATCTTTGGCAAATTACTTGAAATCCCTGTGTCTTGCATTCCTCCTCCATTTAAAAAGGATAAAATAATGTATCTACCTCAAATGTTATATAATTTGTTAATACATGGAAATTGCTTATAACAATTTTTGATTCATCATCATTATCATTACTACTGAGTTGATACATATAGTAGACGTATGTGCAAAAACACGCAAGTTTACTTGTAAGGAAAAAAATTTATCTTAAAGAATTGACCCTGATGGAGATACAATAAACCTGTCTAAAACCAGTTATACAGGGGCCGGCTCGATAGCCTAGTGGATAGGGCGCCGGCATACCACATGGGAGGCCCCGGGTTCAATGCCCGGGGACCTCTCCTAGCGGGCAGACCGCCTTGAGAATGGCAAGCCGCCATGGGCGGGCCGGAGCCGCCGTGGGCAGGGCAAGAAGCTGCCACGGACATGGCAAGAGCCGCCACGGGCAGGGCAGGTCACCCGCGGATGGAGCGCAGCCAGCCACCCGCGAACTGAAAGCCGGCCGTGAACGGATGCAGAGACCGCCCACAAGCGGGGAAAGCCGCGCCTGCGCAGTGACCACTCTCGGCGCGTCGCCGCAGTGGGGGGAAGGGG
>PVKH010003126.1:0-25553 GCA_004027955.1 Chaetophractus vellerosus | reverse complement strand
CTATCTTCCAGATTCTAGCTCTGTGACTCAGACCCTTTTGACTGCTGCTTTGAGCCTGCCTTTCATTGTGGTAGTCATGCTCACCTTGTCTTTGGCAATTTAGTACTGCTACTTGGCCTCTGCCAGCCTGGATTCAATTATCTCCATGGTGTTTAAGGATTCTAGTTCTGTCAGCAGTTCCCACAGTAAAGCTGGCCTACAGAGAAGAACAACCACAAAGCTCTTCAGGGAAGATAGAGTTAGTCTCACAAATTTATTCTTCACAGTCCTAGTGAAAGGTGTGTCCTCTGGATATTCCTGGGGTGAGTGGGCATGTTGTAAATGGTAAATCCATTCTAGCATTCCAATCTCTCTAAGCTTTTGGCTCCCCTCATCTACAGTATACCAGGGTAAATCAGGCATCTCGACCTCAGGCAATGTAGGCCATCTTTTGGTACAAGTTTCAGCCAGCCACCTGAGCAAACTGTTAGAGCCCTTTCTAACCCCTCAAGCTACAACACTGAATCCAGAATCTCTGTTTAGTGAGACTATATCAACAAATTCAGCTTGATCCAACTTTATATTCCTTCCACCATTATCCTATACCCTTAATATTCATTTCCAAACATATTCCCCTGATTTCTGTCTATATAAATTGAAAAACTCATACAGTTCTTTTATAGTAGAGCATACTCCCTCATGGGTCACACTTTGTACTTCACCTTTGGGAGCTTGTTGCAACTTTAGTCTAGTTATAGGTCTAGCAGAGAAGTGAGATAGTGGAGGTGGGTAAGGAGAGGAATTAGAAGTGTCTTGGAAGCTTAGGGCATTCCCTTGTGGTTTCATCTGGTGAGATAGGATTAATCTTTTCACCTGGGGGTTGTGTGGCAGAGTCCTCAGGTCAGAGGAGAAATTGGGTGATGGTTTCCTCAGGGCAGGGAAGAGGTCAAGACTTTTGGGGGCCAGCTGGAGGTTGAGTAGTGCAGGCTTGAGGTTGGGTGGTATCCTCAGGGTAGACCATTACAGGGTAATCTGGCAAAGTCTCAGAAGAATTGAGGGTTTCAGTGTCCCCATTGCCATCATCATCAACCCATATGTCTCCATCCCAATCCTCAGGATTTCTTTTCCAATCAATATCTTCACTTCAACACTTAACCCTGCCAGGTTGAGATTTTAGTTTCTGTTGTAACTCTGCTACTTGCATAATGAGACTCCGAGTCTGGTTTCCAGAGATCTCAAGTCTGCTGCTGCATGAAACAAGATTTTCTTTCAGAGCACACATAGAAAATTTCACATCGTTCATGTGGCACTTAAGTTGCAAATTTGAAGCCTTCAGCTTATCTTGTTCTTTTGTAACTCTATCCAGCATCTTTAGGGACAGCCAGACAATATCATTGTAACTTTTAACTCCACAAAACTCTGTTAAGGTGTTTAAAACACTCTCACCCAAATAGTCATATCCAGTAGTGATATTTTGTGCATTTCTAGTGCCAACTCATGCCATGGACTGTTAGTGGCCTCTTGTTATTGGCAACAGAGCCATTAGTGCCCTTGGATCTAAACAGAGTAAAAAGTCAATTGCAAAAATCCCAGAACCAATTCAGAAATCCCATTTTTAAGCTTCTGTTTCTCAAGAACCACTCCCAGTAACAAGCTGTAATAGTCAGGGTTCTCTAGGGAAACAGAACCAACAGGAGAGATCTGTAAATTGTATGAGATTTTATAAAATTGTCTCACATGACCGTGGGGATGCACAAGTCCAAATTCCATAGGGCAGGCTGAAAACCAGGGACTCAGATTGAGGTTCTCATTGAAGTCCCCAGGAGACACTGGCTATGTGAAATAAAGGTGGGGATTCTCTGAATGCTGAAATCATTTCTCTTTTTAAGGCCTTCAAGTGATGGGATGATGTCACTCATTGCTGATGGCAATGTTCTCAGTTAATTGTAAATGTAATCAGCCATATATGCAATCAACTCACTGATGATTAAAGTCCATAAAGTGCCAATTAGCCCAGTGCTTCCTTGACCAAATAACTGGTCATCATTACCTGTCCAAGTTGACACATTAGCATAACCACCACACCACCCAAATCCTCATATACCCAGATCTACCAATTTTAACATTTTGCCACACTTGCTATATCAGTTTATCTATCCATCTATCTATCCATCTATCTATTCATCTATCTATCATCTAGTGATCTATTAATCTAACAGTCCATCTATCTATTATCTATCTATTATCTATAATTTGCTGTCTATTTTCTAAATTAAAGGGTAAAATTTTATTCAAATCCATATAAGGCTTAAGAATGATCTTTACTCCAAAAGCATAGACAAAAAAAGAAAGTATAAATGGAACTACAAAATTAAAAACTTTGTGCCTCAAAGTTTTTCATCATGAAAGTAAAAAGACAACCCACACAATGGTAGAAAATATTTGGGAACCACATATTTGATAAGGGCTTAATATCCAGAATTTATAAATAAATCCTTCAACTCACAACAAAAAAGACAATCAACCAATTAAGAATGGACAAAAGGTACATACGGACGTTTCTCCAAAGACGGTATACAAATGACCAAAAAGCACATGAAAATATGCTCAAACAGCATTAATCATTAAGGAAATTCAAATTAAAACTATAATTAGATGCCATTTCACACCCACGAGAATGGGTACTATTGAAAAAAAACAGAAAATTACAGGTGTTGGAGAAGATGTGGGAAAACAGGAACATTTGCTCATTGTTGGTGGAAATGAAAAATGGTGCTGCCACTGTTCTTCAGAAAGTTAAGTATAGAATTACCCTATGACCTGGCTTTCATTCTTCTGAATATATACCTGAAAGAATTGAAAGCAGTCACTAGAAGAGATATTTGCCCCTGATGTTCAAAGCAGCATTATTCACAATTGCCAAAAGATAGAAGCATCCCAAGTGTCCACCAACAGATGAATGGATAAACAAAATTTGCTATATACATACAATGGAGTAGTATTAAGCTGTGAAAAGATATGAAGTTCTGATTCATGCAACAACATGGATGAACCTTGAAGACATCATTTGAGTGAAATAAGCCAGACACAAAAGTGAAAATAGTGTATGATATCAATGATATGAAGTAATTAGAATAAACTAATTCATAGAGTCAGAAACCAGAATACAGGTGTAGCAGTTTTATATTATTTATGAATTCCAAAAACAGATATTGGATTATGTTTATAAACTGGTCTGTTCTTCTGGACATATTAAATTGTATTAGATTCAGAGGATTCACTTTTACTTGATTAAATTATGATCAAGGCTTTGATTCAGCCACATCAGTAAGACATTGAGTCTCTGTCCCTTTGGTGAGGGAGGATTCAGAGAGAAAATGACACAACAGAGGAGAGAGTTGGAGTTTTGATGATGGAGACCCAGGAAGTAAATACACAGAGAAGCAGATACGTGAGGACAGAGAGAAGACTCCATTAGACATGGCAGAGGCCCTGAGAAGAGAATGAGTAATAGTCTACAGCTGACCTTGTGAAGAGCAGAGCAGATGATCCCAGAAAGAAACAAGCCCCAGGGAGAGAGACAAGTCTTATGCTAATCTGTAGCTGAGAACAGAAGGAGCCGGGACCACGGAACCTTAGGAGGAAGAGGAAGTCTGAACCCTCTCAGAGACCAGCAGCCATTTTGCTCCAACCTGTGGCAACAGACTTTAGTTAGGGAAGTAACGTATGGTTTATGGCCTTGTGACTATAAGCTTCTACCCCAAATAAATGCCCTTTATAAAACCCAACTGATTTCTGGTAATTTGCATCAGCACCCCTTTAGCTGACTAATACAACTGGTAACCAGGAGCTGAATTATATATCTGAATATGGTTAAAAGGGGAAAGTTTAGGTGGTATATACGTCACTAGAAAAAAATAATAAAAAGTAAAACAACAACCATAGTACTGCACAAAATAAACAGTGAAACTTAATGGAAACTCTGAACCAAAGTTAATAGTACAATATTATTCTCCCATCAGTTGTGACAAAGCTACCATACTAATGAAAAATGTTAAAAATAGGGACAAGTATATGGGAATTCTGTATTTTCTGCATGATCTTTCTGCAAATTTATAACTTCTCTAATAAAAAAATAAAGACATTTTGAAAAGTGAATTCTTCTGTCCTTGGTTTCCTGTAACTCTGGCATTAGTACATGCCCTCCACCACATCATGAAGAACTTAACCTTTTGTTGTATTCCCAAAAGGTTGTGAGTAATGTGAATATTTGAGCTTTGAATCATATCTTCCACTGAATGTTATTTTGGGACTATGTTTTACTTAGATAAAAATAAATAGCACCAATATTTTAAAAAAAACAAACAAAAAACAGTCAATGAGCATTTGTTGAATTCCTAAAATATGCCCAGCACAAGAGGACCAACTATTCTACAATTAAACATTTTTCTTATTCATTTGAACATAGTCTGCTGTGAACATCACTTTAAAACTCTGGTAAGATAACAGATGAATGATCAAGTCAATTTATCTTTGCACAGTGTGACAGTCTGTAGTTCTTTTACGAATCTCAAAAAGAAAAAGGTTATGTTTTTTAACTAATCCATTCCTGTGGTGTGAGACCCTTTTGATTGGACTACTTCAGTGAGCCATGACTCAGTTTGAGTCTCCACCCTTTTGCTGGGTCTTATATAAAAGGAGACACAAAGACAAAGGAAGCTGTCATAGTTGATCTTGCCATGTGAGGGAGAGGACTTCAGGGAAACAGAGGTGCCCCAAGAGGCTGAGAGAGGTCCTGGAATCTCAAACCAGCAGAGAAGAGAGGCATAGAAAAAGTCCCCTGTGGGCTGGGCCTACGGGGCAGTTCAAGACTGAGGAGATGAGCCCGGACTTTTGCCTGATTGCCACATGGCACAACACCGGGATCAACAGTAGATGACTTTGGTGAGAAAGCATCTCTGAGGGTGCCTTGGTTTGGATATTTCGCAGCTTCAGAACTGTAAGCTTTTGCCCTATGTAAAATTCCCATTATAAAAGCCAACCCATTTCTGGTACTTTGCATCAGCAGCCCTTTGGCAAGCCAGACACACATTTATTAAGAAACACAATTGTTCATGAACTTTTACACGGATATTCTATAGGAGCATATTTACTTGACAAAGTTTTAGGATGATATTTTAAAGGACTTTTTACTTTGAAAAAAAACTTGGTACTGGTATTCTTCTATGCAGGTAATCACATATATAAAGTATTTAAGGTGTTTTTTATTTTTCTGGTTCCAAAAATATTACATGCTCATGCTTTTGAAAGGGGAAAAATACAGAAAACCAGAGATCATAAACATTTACTTGCCTTATTCGTTTTCTAATATATCTTAAACATTTTCCCATGTCATTATATTTTCTTCTAAAGCATAAGAGCACAGTCTTATGGAACACTCTAATTTTGACAATCCCTATTTTTGAACATTTGGGTTAGCTCCAAATTTGCTATTATAAATAACACTTTAAGGAACATGCTTTTACATAAATCTGCCAGCACATGTTTCTTTCAGATACATTTATAAAAGTGGAAGTTCTAGGTCTAAATATTTTTAAAGCTTTTGATAAGTGTGGTCGGATCCAGACAGCCAATTTGATTTATATACAAGAGAAAACGAAAATAAATAATCACTGTGGAATATTTACTGGTGACAGCTGAACACAAAATGGTCAAGCATTTGCTTTTATAGAATTCTTCACTGCAAGGGCAGTTGGTTGATCTCTCATGACCACCAGATGTCAGTCTAAAACAGAACAAGCTGAAATAGACATGTATGGGTAGCAAGGGGAATCCACTCTAAGCATTATATCCTTGGCCACTCTGTTTCCTTAGGCTTCTAAGGAGATCAAGCCTTATCAGATCAACAAAAAATGAGTATCATCACATAGACAAAGCACAAAGACATTGGAGGACCAAATGTCTTTCACTGCACCTGGGGTTTGGGGACACTAATCTGTTTTGTTTTATATTTCCCTAAAACCCTCTTCACAATATGGCCTCACAGCTGAATCTTTTCAGAAGTAGGTATCGGTTTCCTTGGAAGCAGCCAAACATTTCATGCCAAACCATTGTTTCGGAGGAGGATGGGTTATTTTGGGGTTTTTGCCTGTCAGGCACAGCCTTAGGAGGTACAAGTACAGTAGAATAAAAGTTGGGGGAATTTTTTGTTTATTTCTTTGGTTTTTTTTTTTTTTTAATTGCCTAGACTAGTCCTATGGAAAGCACCAAGCTACGTCAGAACATCTGCCTTACTGGTTTCCCCAGGAAGGAAAAAATATGCTTCTACCCTTTATCTACGTGTTCATCTTTAGTTTTGATTTTGGAAAAATGCTAAGCATTTATTTTGAGGTGAAAATAAAAACTATTTTCATACTAATTAGAATTGTTTTTATTTTGCACTTGTCTCCCCTTTTAGCTTTTTTTTTTTTTTTTTTTTTGATTAGTGTGGGGAGACCAAAAGGAGGGAACATTTATAATTTCTCTTACTTAGACACAAAGAGAGCTTTCCTCCTTTTCTAGAAACACTTGAACACAGAGCTCTAAGAAAATATAGCATAGTAAATTAAAAGTTGCATTTGAAATTCTTGACTCTTCTACGAGCAATTTTGAATTCCAAAGTATAACTATATTGCTGATATACACAAGGGCTAATAGTAATTCTCAATTAAAATGGAAATGGCTTCTGTTAAAAAAAGGAGGAGAGGGGAATGAAATACTTTAATTAGATGTCTTTGAGTTTTGCTATTTAGCAGCTAAACAAGGCATGCCCACAAAGCAAGGAAGACATGGTCTCTATAAGACCACAGTGACCTTGGACAGTCGTCATTATTTCTTCTGACTTTGGTGGATTCTCCCTTGTCTCATTTTTCTGTCTCTGAGGAAAGGATGCTCCACACGCTAGTGAATTTGGAGTATTCAAGTATGTGGTACAGTTATTCTCAAGATGCTTGGTACTGCAGAAATCTTCCCTGTAACTACGTAGTGATGCCACAGCTAGCACCAGCCAAATGTGTTTGGACTCTCTATTCACTGTACTAATGCAGCTATCTTACGAAATGACAGTTAAAAAGGAAGAAAGAAAAAATGCATGGATGCCTTACACTTGTGTCAACACTATGAAACTGGCTGAGGCTTTAGTCTAAAATAAGCTAAAGCTAATTAAAAGGGTTTATTACCAATATGAGTACTTTTATATTAAAAAAACATCTACACTTATAGAAAAAATATGAATAAAGAATTAGTGGCCTCTTCTATGGGAATAAGGATACTAATATATGTTGAATAGCAAATTTTTCATAAAACAAATGAGGTGTTAAAAAAGAGGTAAAGGAAAAGTCCTAATCTACATCCAAAATTTGAAATTGTACAAAAGCGTAAAGATTTTAGATGACTCTGAGTTTCTGGCTAAACTAAGTTAATACTGCTGGCAGAAAAAATAGAATATTCTTTTAGGCAACATTTATAGAAATACAGTGAGTGTCCAGTTAAAGCAAACTTATACTTCACTTACCAGAACATATCTAGAATATTTTGTTCATGTTTGAAGAGAAGATAAAAAACTGGACTTCAGCTAGAAGGAGAGAGAACAACATGGTTCAGAATCTCAAAATCATGGAGCAAAGAATGAAGAATGAAGAGAAGTAACAGTGTGATAGCTCTCTTCAAGTATTGAAAGACTGATATATAAAAAAAGAAAATGGAATTGATCACATTCTCTGGAGTTTACATAATTAGAATCAATGTGTGAAAGTTGGAGGGAGACAGATTTGGAGACTAAATCAAAGGCCACAGCCCTGCAGTCTGTGCCCTGCAGGTGAGTGTCAGCCAAGAGCAGACCACCTCACTCAATTTGTCTTTCTCTTTGTACAAATGTGTCTACAGTGCAGCAATCTTGCACCAATACTAGGCAACAGTCCAGAAAGGGCCTCCAGCTTGTCAATCCTTGTGTTGTCCCAGAGAAAGTGCATCTTTCTAATCTTCTAAGTCACACAAAGGCACACTGTGGGCTAGCCAAGAACATGTTCAAAAGTGACCAGGAAGGAAGCAGATGTGGCTCAAGCGACTGGGATCCCATCTACCATATAGGAGGTCCAGGGTTTGATTCCCAGGCTTCTTGGTGAAGGCAAGCTTTTCCGCGCAGCAAGCTGGCCCAAACAGAGAGCTAGCCCACATGGAGTGCAGACCCTCACAGAGTGCTGCCCTGTGCAGGAGTGCTAGCCGGTGCAGGAGTGCTGGTCCACATGGAGAGCTGGTGCAGCAAGATGATGCAACAAAAAGAGACACAGAGGAGAGACAATAAGAGATGCAGCAGACCAGGAATCTGAGGTTGCACAAGAGACTGAGTGCCTCTCTCCCACTCCGGCAAGTCCCAGGATCGGTTCCCGGTACTGCCTGAAGAGAAGAGCAGACACAGAAGAACACACAGTAAGTGGATACAGAGAGCAGAGAACGAGCACAAAAACAAGGGGTGGGGGCAGGAATAAATAAATCTAAAAAAAAAAAGAAAAGCGACCAGGAAATCTGACCACAATGGAAGGGCTACCTGAAATGCATGAAAGTCTTTATTCTGAATGATCATTTGGGCAAGAATATTGCAAACCAGGAGGAAAGTGGAGGCCCTTCCAACTCCAAAGAGTCTATGATTCTTTAACAACCAGAAACCAACCAGGAATTACAAATATAAGCTATCACTTACAAGGGAAGAATTTTTAAATGAAGTTTTAAGGAAATAACTGTGATTAGAGTATTGTTACATTGGCTTAGATTCTTGGGTTCTGTTTTTTTTTTTTGTTTTTTTTTTTAAGAGATGCCATAGGTTTACAGGGGAAAAAAACCATGCAGAGAGCAAGACTAAAGCCCAAGCCAGCAGAATTTCAGATGTGAGGATGAGGATTAGGAACTCATGCCACTTTGATAAAGAAAGATTGGCTGACTTTCTCAGAGGAAGGAATTGGCTTGCTGAAATCAAGTAGAATCAAGTTTTAGGAAGCAAGACTGAAGGAGGATGCCAAGCCATCTCCACCATGCAACTTTAGGAATACCTGGGAAAGTACAATGTACAAAAGACACCTCTTTGAACATTAGATGCCAGAATTTCAATAGTTTAAGCTTTTAGAAAGAGCATCAGTCTCTCCATCCTGAAATTCTCTTTTCACTTACTTTTCATGATTGTAGTTTCCTAGTTTTCCAACAGCTGGAACCTATTTCCCTGGTTATTCTTCGAACACTGATATCCCAAAAGGTTCCATGCTCTGCCTATGCTCATCCTCCTCCTGAAGCAATCCCTGGGTAAACTAAACTGCTCTCGGGTTCATTCCCCTATGGATGGTGGCAACTTGCAACTCCACATTGCAGCCCAGAGTGGAAAAAATCATTGCCTGCCAGAGCGCTCTACTGTGAAGTCCCACAGGCCTTTCAAAATTAAACATGCCCATAAAAGAAGGGATGTCTTTCTTCACACTCCACTATCAGACCTGCTTTCTTTCTGCAGTCACAATTATTTGAAAGGCACCAGCATTCTACCAACTGCTCAAGCCAGAAACTCAAATATTTTCTTGTTTTCCTTCCTCTTTCTCATCCACCATATTCAATCACCAACTTTTGGTGATTCTAGTTCCTAAATTTATCATATTTTCTACCCTCCCCCACTTTCTTTCTTTTGCCACTGCACTATTGCAAGTCTCATTGTTTCTAGTCTAAATCATAGCAACCGCATCCTGTCTGTGGTGGTTTTACTATAAGTCCACAAATTCTTCAACACTCCTCTTTCCAAAAGGTGGACCCCAATTCCATTCTCTTCAATTATGGACTGGACTTAATGACCCATTTCTATGAATGGAATATGGTGGAAGTGACAGTGTATGGCCAGTTCATTAAAGCATAATTGCTCTTGTCTCTTAGATCCCTCCTTTTGGAGACAGCCAGCTGTCATGCCATAAAAACATTCCAGCTGCCCTATGGATTGGTTCATGAGGTAAGGAAATAAAGCCTCTGGCCAAAATTTAGTGAGGAATTGAAGCCACCTGCAAAAGTTCACATGGATCTCCTTGGAAGCGAATCCTCCAGTCCCAGTCAAGTTTTCAGATGACTGCCATCCCAGCCAACAACTTGATTGCAACTTCATGAGAGACTTCATGAGAGACAACCAAACTAAGCTGTTCCTGAATTTCTGACCCACAGAAATTGTGAGATAATAAATGTTTTTTTTTTAAGTGACTAAGTTTTGGGATAATTTATTACATAACAATAGATAACTAATACAGGATCTATTTCCACAACACATCTCAAATTCATCCACTTTTCCCCATCTCCACAGGCACCTAGTTTAAATCACCATCATTACTTGGACATCAGCAAGCTCCAATCTGGTCTCCCTGTGATTGCTTTTGCCGCCCTCCAATCCACTAAAGCCTGAGTGATCACATATATATTCTGTCTCTATCTTTTTTGTTAATGAAGAATCTAGTACTAGCAGTTGCATTTAAGTATTTTTCCCATATAGCACCCTATTATTAACACTTTGCATTAGTGTGGTACATTAATTACAATTCATGAAAGAACAATTTTATATTTGTACCATTAATGCCATCATTTGCAATAGAGTTCACTATTTATATTATATAGTCCTATGGTTTTTAAAATTTTTATTCTAGTAACATACATACAACCTAAAATTTCCCCCTTTGACCAAAATTCACATAAATAATTCAATGCTGTCAATTACAGCCACGATGTCATGCTACCATCACCATCCATTACCAAAATTTTACAATCAACCCAAATAGAAACTCTGTACAAGTTAAGCATTAATTCCCCATTCTCTACCCCCTGGTAACCTATAGTCTAGATTCTGACTCTGTGAGATTGTTTATTCTTATTATTTCTTATAAGTGAGATCATACAATATTTGCCCTTTTGTGTCTGGCTTATTTCATTTAGCATATCTTCAAGGTTCATGCATGTTGTCACATGTATCAAAACTTCGTTTTGATGGCTGAATAATGTTCAATTGTGTGTATATTCCACATTTTATTTATCCATTCATTGGCTGATGTACAGTTGGACTGCTTTCACCCAAGGATAATAAGGCCCCTTGATGCACAAAAGTTTTTAATTTTGATGAGGTACCGTTTATCTATCTTTTCTTTTATTGCTTGTGCTTGGGTTGAAAAGTCTAAGAAACCATTGCCTGACACAAGATCCTGAAGAAGATTCCCTACATTTTTTCTAGGAGTTTTATAGTACTAGTTCTTATATTCAGGTCTTTGGTCCATTTTTAGTTAATTTTCGTATATGGTACGAGATAGGGGTTCCCCTTCATTCTTTTGTATATGGATATCCAGTTCTCTTAGCATTATTTAAAAAAATTATCGAAGTCTATCATTCATACATGAGCATATATAAACAATAAGTGTATAGTAAAAGTTGTGAACTTACAAAACAAACATGCATATCATCGTATAAGGCTGCCATACATCAACCCACCAATACTTTGCATTGTGGTTAAACATTTGTTAAAAACTGTGAGAGAGCATCCTCAAAATATTATTACTAACTACAGTCAATATATTACATTTGGTAAATTTTTCACCCAATCCACTCAATTATTAACACCCTGTATTAGTATTATTTATTTGTTATAGTTTATGAGAGGACATTCTCATATTTGTCCTATTAACCACAGCCTATCTTCCACCGTAGGATTCACTGTGTTACACAGTCCTGTGCTTTGTAAAACCCATTCAAAGTGTACACTCAGTGGTTCTCATTTTTATCACAAAGTTGTGCTGTCATCATCTCAGTCAATTTTGGAATATTTTCATTACTCCAAGAGGAAAGAATCCCATAGCGCCTTATACCCCCCCATTCTTGTCCCTTAGAAATGATATAATATCTTCTTTGCCATTGCCATAAAAAGATTACAATATTCCTATTAACTATCATCCATAAGTAATATTAGTTGTAATTTTCCCTTGTATTACCATACTCTTAACACTTTGTAAAAGAACATTCTTATACTTATACTATTAACCACAATCTTCATCTACCACCAAAATTGCTGTTATGCAGTCCATCGATTATTCTCTAGCTTCCTTTCACTTAGCATTTATGTCCACAGACTACCCCTTTCAGCAACAATGACATTTATATATCAGCAATGTTAATTATACTCATTATAATGTTTCAACTCTATTCATTTCCACACTTTTACAATAAATTTTATTAAAAATTCTACATAACATTAAGTATCAGCACCCATTCTCAACCCACATTCTTTCTCCTAGTAACCTATTCAGGAGCAGGGGTTCTTAACCTTCCACGGACCTCTTTGCTCGTCCAGTGAAAACCATGGACCCTTTACTAAGTCCACACTGTACTGTGTATTATTTAATACATATATCATACCCATACCAACATGTCCCCATAAGAATAATGTTTTTTTTTTTAATTTCAATTCAAGCTCATGGACCCCTTGTTAAAGAACCTTTGCTCTAGAGTTTACCTCCATGCATTTACTCATCATATTTAATTATATTAGTGACATCATACAATATTTGTCCTTTTGTGTCTAGTTTATTTCACTCAACATAATATTCTCAAGGTTCATCCATGTTGTCATATGCATCCTAATTTCATTTCTTCTTACAGCTAAATAGTATTCCATTGTATGTATATATGACATTTTGTTTATCCATTCATCATTTGATGGACACTTGGACTGTTTACATATTTTATCCCAGCATCACTTTTTTAAAGAGACTAGTCTTTCCCAGTTGTGTGAACATGGCAACCTTGTCAAAAGTAAATTGTCCATAGATGTGAGGGTTTATTTATGAACTTTCAATTCAATTTCATTGGTCGATTTGTCTATGCTTGTGCCAGTACCATGCTCTTTTGACCACTTTAGTTCTGTGTGGCAGTTTGAGATTATTTTATGAATCCCCAAAAGAAAAAGATTATGTTTGTAAACTAGTCTTTTCCTCTAGGTGTGATATCCTTTGATTGCATTAAATTCAGTTGATGGGTTTTTAATTAAATTACCTGTAAAAGCTTTAGGGCTTTTGCTTCGACTCAGGTTGAGTCCCTGCCCTCTTGCTAGGTCTGATATAAACGGACTCAAACGGACAGACAGACACGAGAGAGAGTTCTGCCATTTTTGCTCCTGTCATGTGACAGAAAGGAAAGGCTCAAATAGCTGAGGCCCCAGGGAGAGAAAAGCCGTTTTCCTGATACTTTACAGCTGAACTTGGGAAGAGAGAAGAGCAGCCGAGACTGATATAGGAGGCCCAGAAAGAGAAAAGCCTTATGCAAGCTTTCAGCTGAAATTGGGAAGAATGCGGAACAGCTCAGGCTGAGAGAGAAAGCCCAGGGGTGAAGGCAGAGACAAGGCAGAGACCAGGCAGTGATCACCCACCATCTTGCTTCAACACATGGAAGCTGACTTTGGTGAGAAAGCACCTCTTACGGTACCTCAACTTGGACTTTTCATGGCCTTGGAACTATAAGCTTTTACCCCCAACAAATCCCCATTATAAAGCAAAAACATTTCTGGTACTTTGGATCAGCACTCCTCTGGCAAACTAAGACGCTGTGTAATAAACTTTTAAGTCAGGAAGTGAGTCTTCCAACTTCGTTCTTTTTTCAAGATGGTTTTGGCTATTCGTGGCCTTTTACCCTTCCAAATAAATTTGATGATTGGTTTTTTCATTTCTGCAAAGAAGGCTGTTGGAATTTTGATTGGGATTGCATTGAATCTGTAAATTGTTTTAGGTAGGATTGACATCTTAACACTATTTAGTCTGCCAATCCATAAGCATGAAGTGTCCTTCCATTTATTTAGAACTTTGATTTCTTTTAGTAAAGTGTTATAGTTTTCCATGTATAAGTTCTTTACATCCCTGATTAAATTTATTTCTATATATTTAATTCTTTTAGTTCCTATTATAAATGGATTTTTTTCTTGATTTTCTCCTCAGATTGCTCATTACTAGTATATAGAAACACTACTGATTTTTGCATATTTATCTTGTACACTGCCACTTAGCTGTATTTTTTTACTCCATTAGCTTTGTTGTAGATTTTTCAGGACTTTCTATACATATAGGATCATGTTGTCTGCAAATTGTGAAAGTTCTACTTCTTCTTTTCCAATTTGGATGACTTTAATTTCTTTCTCTTGCCTAACTGCTCTGGATAGAATTTCCAATACAATGTTTAATAACAGTGGAGACAGTGGGCATCCTTGTCTTGTTCCAGATCTTAGAGGGAAAGCCATTAGTCTTTTACTATAGAGTATGATGTTAGCAGTGGGTTTTTCTTTTATGCCCTTTATCATGTTAAGGAAATTCCCTCCTTCTATCCCTATTTCTCTAAGCATTTTTGTTAAGAAAGGATGCTGGATTTTGTCAAATGCTTTTTCTGTATCAATAGAGATGATCACATAGTTTTTTCCCCTTCATTCTGTTAATATGGCATATTACATTGTGTTTTTTTTTATGTTAAAGCACCCTTGCATATCTATGCTAAATCCCACTTGAGCATGGTGTTTAATCTTTTTAATGTGCTGTTGGATTCAATTTTCTAGTATTTTGTTAAGGATTTTTGCATCAATATTCATAAGAGAAATTGGTCTGTAATTTTCTTTTCTTGTAATATCTTTATCTGGCTTTGGTATAAAGGTGAAGTTGGCCTCATACAATGAGTTAGATTTTATTCCCTCCTCTTCAAGTTTTGCAAGAATAATTGGTAGAATTTACCTGTGAAGTCATCTGGTCCTGAGCTTCTCTTTTTTGGGAAAGTTTTGATGACTGATTCAATTTCTTTCCTTGTAATTGGTCTGTTGAAATTTTCTGTTTCCTTTAGAGTTAGTGGTGGTTGTCTGTGTGTTTCTATGAATTTTTCCATTTCATCTAGGTTGTCTAGTTTATGGGCATAGAGTTGTTCATAGTATCCCCTTATGATCCTTTTAATTTCTACAGGGTCAGTAGTAATGTCCCCCATCTCATTTCTTATATGCTTTTTAAATTTGCATCCTCTCTTTTTTTTCTTTGTCAGTCTAGCTAAAGGTTTTTCAATTATATTGATCTTTTCAAAGCACTAACTTTTGGTTTTGCTATATGTCTCTTGTTTTTCATTCTCTATTTCATTTCTTTCTGCTCTAATCTTTACTTTTTTTCCTTCTGTTTCCTTTGGGATTAGTTTGCTGTTCTTTTTCTAATTCATCTAGTTGTGCAGTTACATTTTTGATTTAGCTCTTTCTTCTTTTCTTAAAGTAAGCATTTAGAGCTATAAATCTTCCTGTAAACACTTTGTTCACTATATCCCATAAATTTTGGTATATTGTGCTTTCATTTTCATTCATCTCTACATATTTATCAATTTTCCTAGTGATTTCTTCTTTGATCCATCAATTGCTTAAGAGTGTGTTTTTTTTTGTTGTTGTTTTTTAAAGATTTATTTTTTATTTATTACATATCCCCCTCTTTCTGCTTGTTCTTGCTGTGTTCATTCTTGCATTCCTCTGTGTCTGCCTGTCTCCTCCCACTGCGGCGACCCGCCAAGTCAGCTCACCGCGCGGTGGCCTGCCTGCTTGCAGCGGCTTGCCCTGCCCATGGTGGTTTGCCCTGCCTGCAGCGGCTTGCCTTCTCAATGTGGTCTGCCCGCTCGAGGAGGCCCCGGGAACTGAACCTGGGGCCTCCTATGTGGTAAACCGGCGCCCTACCAATTGGGTTACAGCTGGCCCCCAAGAGTGTGTTTTTTAACTTCTGTGTACTTTTGGATTTTCCAATTCTCTGTCAGTTATTGATTCCTAGTTCCATTCTGTTGTGGTCAAAGAAGATGCTTTATATAATTTCAATATTTTCAATTTATTGAGATGTATTTTGTGATTCAACATGAGAAGAATGTGTGCCTGCTGTTTGGGGATGAAATGCTCTATAAATGTCTGTTAAGTCCAGTTCATTTATATTATTCAAGCTGTTTCCTTATTTATCCTCTATCTAGATGTTCTATCCAATGCTGAAAGTGGTGTATTAAAGTCTCCAACTATTATTGTAGAGGTGTTTATTTCTCCGTTTAGTTTTTTCAGTGTCTGGTGTATTTTGGGGCACTGTGATTAGGTACATAAATATTTAAGATTGTTATTTCTTCTTGGTGAATTGGCCCTTTTATTAATATATAGTGTCCATCTTTGTCTCTTGTAACAGCTTTTGACTTAAAGTCTAATTTGTCTGATATTATTGTAGCTAGCCCAGTTCCTTTTTGGCTACTATTTACATGGATTATCTTTTTCTATCCTTTCACTTTCATCCTGTTTGGTTCTTTGGTTCTACAGGTGGGTCTCTTGTAAACAACTATAGTTGGATCATGCTTTTGTTTATCCATTCTGCCAATCTGTGTCTTTTGACTGAGGAGTTTAATCCATTAACATTCAGTGCTATTACTGTAAAGTTGCTACTTACTTCAGCCATTTTGTCCTTTGTTTCTTGCTTGTTTGTTTGTTTGTTTGTTTGTTTTATATGTCTCGTATCTTTTTGGTCTCTTCCTTTATTATAAGCCACTTTTCTGTGTAGGTGACCTTCTGTGATGCATTTGTGTGACCCATTTCTCTTTTCTGTTTCTGTACATTTTTGACATACAATTTTTGTGGGGACCCTAGAGTTTGTATTGCATAATTAATAGCATAACCTAATTATTTGAAAAGGTATAAACTTAACTTGAATAGCATACATATTCTCTGCTCCCATATCCTTCTGGTTCCCCTCTTAATGCTGTTTTTGTCCCACATTACCTCTTTCTATTTTGTGTGTCCATTATCAGGAAATATGACCATTTTGTATTCAATTTGTATTCTAACTCTTACAGAAATCAAAGATTAGAGGTATATATTGAGGATAGAGTGCTATTGGGTTTTGCTTTTACCCATTTAGTTACCTTTACTGAATATCTTCACTTCTTCACACTGCTCCAAGCTACTCTCTCCTGTCTTTTCCTTTTAACCTGAAGAACTCCCTTAAGCAATTCTTGTACAGCAGGTTCTTTGATGATGAAATCTCTCAGTTTCTGTCTCTCTGTGAATTTTTTTTAAGTCTTTCTTAAATTTTAAGGACAATTTTGCTGGATAAAGAATTTTGGGCTGGAAGATTTTCTCTTTCAGTACCTTAAATATATCATACCATTGCCTTCTCACCTCCATGATTTCTGATGAGAAATGGACAGTCTTATTGAGGAGCTCTTGTAAGTGTCAAATTGTTTTTTGCTTGTTTGGTTGGTTGGTTTTTGCTGTTTTCAGAATTCTCTTTTACTTTGGCTTTTGACATTTTGATTAGTAGGTGTCTCAGGGTAGTTCTATTAGGGTTTATCCTGTTTGGAGTATGTTGCTCTTTTCGGATAAGTATATTTATGTCTTTCATAAGAACTGGGAAATTTTGGGCCAGTATTCTCCTCAAATATTCTTTCTGACCTTTTCCCCTTCTCTTGTTCTAGAACTCCCATGATGTGTATGTTAGTTCACATCATGCTGTCACTCAAGCCCACTAGACACTATTGAGTGATTATTTTTAAGTATAAATCTTATCCAATCAATTCCCTATTTAAATCTCTCAGTGGCTCCCTAGTTCTCTTAAAATATAGCTCAAAATGTTTAACAACAGTGCTCACTTTGGCAGCACATATACTAAAATTGGAATAATACAGAGAAGATTAGCATGGCAACTGCACAAGGATGACATGTAAATTCATGAAGCAGTCCATATTTTTCTCACTGAGATGGATTAAGCAAATTGAGCAGACTCACAGAGCTAGAGTCTGGAAGATAGGTTTACAGGAGACAGAAAAGGAGTAGAGGGTGGTGAGCTGATGCCCATAAGGGCAAAATCTATGATAAGAAGGAAGGATGTGGTTCTACAGTAGATAAACATGACAGTGGTCCAGTGATGTGATTGGGTCTGGCAGTGATGGTCTGTGAGGGGGCGTATGTTGGGGGTGTTGGATTGGCCTATCCATAACTGGGGGAAGGGTCAGGAGGAGCAGGTGAACTCTGGGGATTCGCAGGTCTGTAGTTAAAACTATAACTTGGGAAAGTTCTTTTGGAAAATACGGCACGGAAATGTTACTGGTGTAGGGCGTTGGATGTAGGGGTGTACATGGGATAGGGCACGCCTGGGGAAGGCTTCTATGGAATATGTAAATGTTCATTTTGTCATAGTGTGTTGTATCAGTGAGTGGAGACCCAGACAATAATCAAGAAAATATCAGTTCTAATATTCTTGCTGCCCTAATTTTGTGATAATCAGGGTAGGCTAAACATTCACTATATTAGAAACCATACATGTGTCCAGACCTACTTTTTCTGCCTAGGTCTGGTTTTTAGAATGCTGGTGATAAGCCAAGTCTGATTTACTATATGACCATCCTGTATGGGAAATGACTGTAACTCTAGGTATCTTGGTCATCCTTAAGAGATATAGCAGGGGGACAGATGTGGCTCAAATGGTTGGGTATCCATCTCCCATATGGAGGGACCTGGGTTTGATCTCCGGGACCTCCCAGTAAAAATGAAAAAAAGAAAAATATAGAAGGCACGCGGGCTGCCAGGCTCCATATGCAGGTGTGCCATCAGGACCTACGAGCAGGTTAGCCCTCCAGGCTCCATGCATGGGTGCACTGCCAGGCCCCACAAGCGGGTGAGCCCTCCCGGCCCTGCTCACAGGTACACCATCAGGCCCCATGCACGGGTGTGCCGTCATACTCCACGAGTCACACAGCAATATGATGACATAACAGGAGAGTGACACAAGGGAAAGCCAAGATGAGATGCACTGAAAAACCAGGAACAAAGGTGGCACAGGTGGTAGGATGCCACTCTCTCACATCGGAGGTTCTGAGGATCGAATCCCAGTGAAGACAGGAGGAGAAGGATGAGAAGAGAGGGTAGGAAATGGACACAGAGAGTTGTCCAGTGAATGGACACAAAAACAGCAAAAATGGGGGGTAAAAATGGATAAATGTAAATAAATAAACAAATAAATAATTCCTTAAAAAGAAAAGAAAATATCAAACTCCCATCCTGGGGAGTCCTGCTATGTTCTCAATTAGAGGGACAAGAATCCTTCAAGAACATAGGCAGTCCCTAATAAAATAAAACAGACCAATATATCAAGCCCTCAGTATTATTGCAAGTAACTATGAATCTTATTCTTCAAAAACTGAAACTTAGTGATTAGCATCAGTTCCAAGGGGAGGGAAAGGGAAGAATAGATTAGATGGAATATATGGCATTTTCAGGGCATTAGAATTGTTCAGCATTATCTTGCAATAATGGATACAGGCCACTTTGTCAAAACCTATAAAAGTACAATCCAAAATGTAAACGATAATGTAAACCATTGACCATGGTTAGTAGCAATGCTTCAATATTTTTGCACAACAATTGTAACAAATGTACCATGTGCTGTAAAATGTTATTAATAAGGTGAGGGGGAAAGGGGGAGGGTATTAGGTAACTGAGAATCACCTATATTCTCTTTGTGACTTTTCTGTATCTTAAAACTTCTTTGAAGATAAAATGGAAAAAATAAGACACTGGGGGAATATATGGAAGAAAATGTCACTGTACATATAAGACAACAGATCTTACAGTGATGAAAGGCACAATGACTAAAAAAAAATTTTATTATTTCAAATTGTTTTAATTTTTTTGTATTTTATTGGTTATTTTTTAAATTATTATTTCATTTTCTTATTAATTTTATTCAGTTATTTTGTTGGTTTCAGGTTTTGGATCACGGAAGGGTCACAACAGTGTCAGGCAAGGATCACTGATGCAGGGTGTCAGTGATGTGGGGATGCATGGAAAGGGGTTCACCTGGGCATGCCTCTAAGACATATGAATATGTTCAAGTGTTCATGGGACATTGTCTCGGTGGGTGGAGATCCGCCCAATAAACAAAAGAATATTGAACTCCCATCCTGGGGAGTTCTACTACATTCTCTAATAGGACTAGCCTAGTGAAGGAAGACAGACCTTTATGCCAGGCCCTTGATATTGATGATTTTACTTATGACCCTTTTCTTCTGAAATTAAAACTTAACCTAGTATTATATACTGCTAAGAGTTACCTCCTGAAAGCCTCCTTGTTGTTCAAATGTGGCCTCTTTCTAAGTCAATCTCAGCATATAAGTGCACTACCTTCCCCCTGGCATGAGACATGACTCCCAGGGATGAGCCTCCCTGGAACCAATGTATTATTACCAAGCACCAACTAGCAATGCACCTGGAAAAAGAAGGCCTTGACCAAAAGGAGGAAATGATAAATATAAATGAGTTTTTATGACTAAGCAATTTAAGTGAGTTGGGAGGTCATTCCAGAGGTTACCCTTATGCAAGTCTCAGCAGGATCTCATTGACTGCCACAGTAAACAGTGCTTCAAATAGCAGGGGTCCTGAGGGCCCTAGAGATATCCAGAAACTATAAGCAGGGCAGACAGCTCAGAAATTTGTCACCCTGTCAGTGGGCCTTACTTTGGAATTTATGCTCCCCAGTGTTAACAGTGTTAAACTCATTTATAGGTTCTCTACAAATGGCTCTTCTGCCCCTCTTATTTGAACCTATACTTAGCACTATACTTGATAAATATATGTCCCAGAGACTTAAATCTTTGGTCCGTCCATGTGCCAGCTGAGCCCTGAATTTCAGCAGAGTTGCAACACCTACTCTCCAGTTCATTGGGCTCACCCAGGAAAACTAACAAGTCAATGAAGATGGACAATGCCCATGCCAAGGAACAGAGAGTCTCTGCAACTGCACACAAGATAGCTCCATCCTTCTGCCCCATGGGATCTAAGCTCCCTCTCACATGGAAGCAGACTGGGCACCAGCATCCCCAAATCCTCAATATTGTGACATGAACAATGCACTAAAGTAGCCTTATTATTATTCTACTATAGACTTATTTTTATTCTAGCAATGCAAGAACTCTTATCATTGATGTAAAGGCAGTGGCCATCAGAGCTTCTGAAGGATGGGAGAGGGAAAAATAGATGTAATATGGGGCAATTTGGGGACATTAGATTTGTCCTGCATGACATTACAGTGACAGATATAGACCATGGTATATTTTATCATACCTTACAAAATTGTGCAGGACAGAGTGTAAACTATTATGTAAACTGTAGTCCATGGTGAATATCAGTGCTTCACTTCAATATAGGTTCATCAATTGTAACAAATGTACCACACTAATAAAGGATGTTGTTAATGTGGGAAAGTATGAGATGGGGAGGGAGTGAGGCATATGGGAATCCCCTATTTTTTTTTGGTAATATTTATGTAATCTAAAGCTTCTTTAAAAATAAAAAAAAATTAATTAAAAATAATGTTTAACAAGAGTCTTTATGATCTGACCCTTATGTCTTGTGCAGTTTGATGTTATTTATGAATCCCCCAAAAGAAAAAGATTATGTTTGTAAACTGGTCTGTTTCTCTGGGTGTGATACCCTTTGAATGCATGAGATTCAGCTGACATGTCTTGATTAAATTACCTGTTAAGATTAGGGTTTTGATTCAACCATGTCAGTAGGGCATGACTCAGATTTGAGTCGCCACCCCTTAGGTGGGCTGATATAAACAGATATTTACTCAAGAAGAAGAAGAGAGAGACAACTTTGTCACTTTTGATCCTGGAGCCCCAGGGAGAAATGAACCCTATACTAGCCTGCAGCTGAGATCAGAAGAAACTGGGCCTACAGAGGAAAAAGGAAGGAGAGAGACCAAGCAGAGATCACCCACCATCTTGTTTCAACACATGGCACCAGACATTTGGTGAGAAAGTACCTCTTATGGTACCTTGAGTTGAACTCTTTAGGGCCTTGTAACTGTAAGCTTTTACCGCAAATAAATATTTACCCCAAATATAAAAGCCAAAAGATTTCTGGTACTTTGCATCAGAACCCTTTTGGCTGACTAATACATTTCCTTCTCCAGATTCCACATCTATCACATCCACACAAGATACAAGCTGTTTCTTACTTTAGGGCCTTAATATTTACTGTCCCCTCTGCTGGAATAGGTTATTCCAGAGAGAGAAGAATGCTTGGTGGCAGGAAAAGGGTATGCCTCCTTCCCTGTCCTCAATCTGGTGATACTCTGGAAAAGAAAAATAGATGTATAAATAAGAAAGTATAATTGTTTCCAGAAGCTCTGACAAAAGTATATAGAGGGAACATGAAAGAGAATAGACATTTCTTCCTGGATTATGGTGAATGGTGAGGTAGGAGAAGAAACACCATCAAGTGGAGGAATGGAGATTAAAGGACCTCAGATAAACACTGCCTACCACACAAGTTTGCTAAAAATTTATTCAAGAATGGATGATTTCTGCCTTCAATTGAAAAGGAAGGTTTTATGAATATATCATGCATAAATGAAACACTAGAACATAGAATAATTAGGGAAGCACTATTTCCTATCAGGACAGGCTTATAGTGCAGAGGTCCAAATGCAAACAATTTTGCCATAAACCTGAGAATTGAAATAAAAAACACTACATACAATACAAAAATACACCCTCTCATGGCCAGTAATCCAAGCTGTCCCAAGTTGGCTTCAATGATGCATGCCTGCTTAAATAAGTGAAGACAGAAGAAAAAAATATGTGTGCTCTCAAAAAGAAAATCTTAATGTAATTTAGTATTTCAGGTTTTTTTCTCACCTCTTTTAGATTATTGGTATTCTGGACAGAAAACTAATCAAATATGCCTACCTCCTCAGGCATAAGCAGAAAACAAGCTCTTTTCATTTATTAATCTTGAGTTACAAACACTATTCAGGTAATGAAAATAAATGCATGTTATTATTCCCATTAGTAGCAAAGGCACATGTTTGCCCAAAAGTAACTCATCAGTGCTCTTAGTTTCATCAGTTTGTTAATATCTAAGCATTGATCATAGCAATAATTGTGGCTGACATTTGAATAAATTATCTAAGTAAATGAGTCTCAAATTTGGAAGGGATTTTATAGGTATTTAGTTCAACCTCCTACCAGTACAAGAAAGTATTTGTCTTTAACTTTTCAATTATATCCATGGCACAAGTTTCCTTTGGTTATGTGGCTGTATGTGAGAGAATAGAGTGACAGAAAGAACAGTTGACGGCACATTATTCCAAATGTGTTGATTCAGCAGATTATTTTTAAATACGCCCAATTTAAACTCCCATTTTTTCCATCAAATTCCCCTATAAAGGGGACTTTTTCCAAAAAAAAGAGCTCTTGTAACTATAAATATACACTGACAAATTGCATGGAGAATGTCTCAGAAAAATAGGTCGAAATATTCAGAGACCTAGCATTCTACAATTTTCAAAAGATAGTCACAAATATGTGTTTACTACACATTGTTTCACTCTTTAATTTTTTGAGATACTACCATTTGAAGAAAGTCCACCTTCAAGTAGAAGCATAATTCCCTGGTTGCTGCCTGGCCTTTCTGAAATCTACCAGACTTGGAAACTTAAGAGAGTAACATCCTCTTTGCATTGGAAAAATTATTGACTTACAGCTAAATCTGACTGAAAAAAGTACATTACTGTCTTCCCTCTCACCTTCTTCTATTAGAAACAAGGAAAGAAACTTAAAAGCAAAAGGATCTGAAAAGCACTCACTGCTGGGAGGAGAAGCAGCTCTAAATTTGGCAATTTGTCACTCTGACATTTACTTCCTGATGAACACCAGCTTGCTAAATTTTGCAGAGAGCCAGACTAAGTGTGACAGAACTCTCTGGCTATTAGTTGG
This sequence comes from Chaetophractus vellerosus, assembly GCA_004027955.1. Lineage (NCBI taxonomy): Eukaryota > Metazoa > Chordata > Mammalia > Cingulata > Chlamyphoridae > Chaetophractus > Chaetophractus vellerosus. The sequence goes on along the minus strand of PVKH010003126.1, from coordinate 1,742 downwards.
AGAGCTCTTAAGCATAGGTATTCATTTGGACAGGTTTTTTTTTAAATAAGGGAAACCATGGTACATGCAAATTATGTGGTGGGGAAGCATAGATGAGGCTATAAATGCTTCATTTCTTTAATTAAACAAGTCATGCCCACAACAAAGCACTCCTAGAAATAACTATGTTAGCAGCCCTCTTGAAGCCCCCTTAAGTATGGTAGGTTAATGTAATAAGGCAAACTTCTCTATTAATAGACAGTAATCAGTTTCTGTAAGCAGTACATTTATTTTTTGTCTGGAGTCAACAAAGATCAAATTATCTTACACATGACAGTTTACAGAAATAGAAGGGTCTTGAAGTAAAGCAGCTGAGATATACAAAGCAGTACCACTTTTTCTACCTTTCTATACCTGAACTGAGCTTCCGGTCCCAATTTTCATTGGAAGTAGAAATAATTCCACCATTTCTCAGTTCCTGAGGTTTACTACTCAGGCTTTTTGGTTAATTTCTCTTCCATTCAGGGTTTTCTCCTTTGCTTACTCCCAAGGGGCATCTAGATTTGGTAGAAACTTATGTAGCATCCCAGTGCCAGTCTGTGGGTAGGTTGTGTGCACTGGGTTCTTGTGCCATCCTCTATCTTTGCCAACCTCCACTGAAATGTACTTAGCATATGCTGTCGAGACCCAAGGCCCAAAGCCCACCACAACCTCTACTTCTCTGTCCAATTGTTGGAGAAAAGCGGTACTCAGTGGGATGCGGAGACTGATGATTGCCGGCAGGAAGTTTATTGAGAAGCTCTCCCAGTGGAGGGGGTTGGAAAATTAGACTTCATTCTATACCCGGAAGATGCAGATGTGAATTTATACAGTACATCAATAGGCGGAGAAACGTTAGTTAACGGGGAAGGGGTTAGGGTCCAAGTACAACCTGAGGCCAATAAGTGGTTTATAAAAGCACATTCCTTCCCTTGTATCGCTAGGGGGTAGTGGGCTAGGAGGTAGGGTATTCTTAGAATGCAAGAGGAGCTGAGGAAACCCTGGTCAGAAGGGAGTGGAGATCCTTATCTTGTTCTGCGCCATCACCATGTGATTCCTTTGTTCTTGTGAGGAGATGGTTGGTTGCGTTCTCGTATGTAAGCTATGGTTTGCTCAAGCAGTCTGCTTTTCTTTATGTCTCAGTCTGTTAATCATACATTGTGAGCCTTGTAATAGGGAACTTCTAACATCCCTAACTCTTTGTAATATATATATATGATGAAGGACCTGGGGACCTGGGGGTATGAGGTATCAGGCAGGATGGGAAGGTGAGGGGATTCTGGGCAATGACTCAGTCTGGCTACTTCCTGCTGTCAGGGGGTGGAGAAGGGTTCCCTTCTGTCCTGCCTGGTGGGTTTTGGTTTCTGGTCCTCAGGGGTTGGTATTGTTGCTCACTTAGCAGAAAGACACCGTTTATGTGTTCCTAATTTTTTGACTGTACGATTAGGTGTATGAATTGGACAAGAAGCTGTAAGAGACAAGGACCAAAAAGAAGCAGCAGCAATACTATCAGTAAGGGTGTTATAATGGGTAAAAAGATTGATTTTAGGGGTGAGGAGAAGTAAGAAAGAAATGAGGATCACCATGATTGATTTCCGTAGCTGTTGTCTTGGGCCCTCTGAATAATTTCTATGTTTTCTTTCAAGACTTTAAGATTTTCTTCTACCTGCCCAGCTTTGTTAATATAAAAACAACATGGGGCCGGCTCGATAGCCCAGTGGATA
>PVKH010003125.1:0-25553 GCA_004027955.1 Chaetophractus vellerosus | reverse complement strand
AAAGGGGGAAATGGTAAAGATAGATGAGTTCATAGGGCTAAGAGACTTCAAAATGAGTCGGGAGGGCAACCCAGAGGTAACACTTATGCAAATCCCAGTAGGACCTCCTAGACTTCCAATATGGAAATCACCCCAAACAGAGGGCCACTAGAGGTCTTTGAAGATATCCAGGTCCTATACCAGGGCAGATAATCCCAGAGTTTGGTGCCTTACTAGTGGGCCCTAGCTTGGAATTCTTGCTCCTGAGAGTGATAGAAACTGACCAAAATATGTCTACATTGCACATGGTCCAAATGTCTCTTCTATTCAAACCTATATTTGATTCCAGAGTTTTAGGTGTACTTTCATAGAATGGAGACTATATGCTGACCACAAGCCAACTGGATCCAGAACTCTGAGGACCTGCAACTCCTATGCTACAACTCAATGGACTCAACCACGACACCTAGTTGCAAGGTGACAATGGAAGATGGCTATGCAGTGGAATCCAGAGAGCCTGCTGCTGCAGGCAGGATAATCCCTTCCATGGTGGAGGGCACATTACCATTCCAGACTTCTCAAGATTGGTGGAACAACTATGGACTAGAATGGACTTGTTGGAGTCTGATATAGATTTGTGATGTATGCAATGCAAGAAATTGCAAAATTATGTGGAGCAAGGGTCATTGGACACTTTGGGAGCAGGGTGAGGGAAGAGCAATTGTAATGCAGGGTTTTTTTGTTTGTTTGTTTTGTTTGTTTGTTTGTTTGTTTATTTGTTTTTTGGGGTGTATGGGACCTGGGAATTGTCATGGATGATGCTGCAATGGAGGATGTAGGCCAGTTTATATGATCATGTGTCATTCAGGAACTGTAAAGAAGAGAGGGTTGTCTATGGCCTGAATTGTGATCTATGTCTGATGGCAAAGCCCCAAAATGTGTGTAACTAACAGAGGCGTTATGTCACACTTAGGGATGTGCATGTGGGGGGTTGTGGGAGGGGTGGGGGGATGGCATATGGGTACTCCTGGAATCTCTGTGTAACATTTGTGTTATCAGTGTATCCTAAAAATGTATATAGATATTTAAAATATAAATAAAAAATTAATTTAAAAAATGTATAAAGTTAAAAGGGATTCTTTAACCCTCTGTTGATCAAAGTTGTATAAATAAAAAGTTCATATAAATACTTAAAAAGTGTATAAAATTTCTGAAAATTTAATAATGTTTGAGCATAATATTAGATAAAAATATAATGTTGTTAATCATGGTTTTAATTATTATTAAAAATGTTATGTATACCAAAAACAACCGCTCTATCTGGAGATCAAAAAGCAAATCCTTTAACATGTACACATCTAATTTACACTGAAAACTGCGAAAGGACAGATGCTTTAACTCATACTTGTCCAATTCACAATGAAAGTGGCCATGTGGAGATATATAACAGTAAGCTATCATAAATTAAAGCAACACCACTGTTATATGCAGCACTCTAAATGCTGTTAGATTATTTTAAAAAATCAATATATAGTTATGTCACCATCACTTTGCTTTAAAACTTGCTAAAGGTATCTCTAGTATCTCTATTATCACCAGCCTGCATTTATCTTCATGTGAAAAAGCCATTGGTGGATTTTGCAGTGCTTCCACAAGGCTGTGTGCACAGCCCAATCATTTATTATAGCCTGTTGACAAAAAATCTGGCTGCGTGAAAAACCTGTAGCTGTTACTCTATTTTGTTATTTTAATATTATGTTAACCAATAGTTCTTTTTACAGAATTAAAAGAAGTATCAGAAACAATAGTATCTTACCTTAAAAATCTGAAATGTGCAAACAATTGAGACATGCTATTTAGTCCAAGCTGCTCTGTCAAATTCTTAAATGTTATTTAGTTGAATAAAACAAAAACTATTACCTTCTGCTGTAATTGATAATGTACAATGTTTTCTGACATTAACAGTTTATAATATTGTTGCAATACTAAAACCCTTTGTCCCTCACTTAGCTCAAATATTAAAACCATTGTATGTGTTAATTGGAAAAAGTTGTTCATGGGAATAAGAGAACCTCTGGGAGGCAGCTTTAAAAAAAAAACACAAAAAGCAGAGGGGCCACTGGCACAAGCTTAAGCAGTAAGGGGGTAAATTTTAATTTACTTTGTAAATTAAATGTGGCCAGCATCATGATTAGCTTTAAGTAAAGGTTGTGGCAGAGGCAACATTCTAAACAAATACACTTTGGGTTGTAATCACAATTATGAAAGGGGACAAATTACAATATAGATCCTTAATAATAACAACTGTGTGCATCATATCAGGCTCTGCTGGAAGTAAAAGGCTTAAACCATTAGTGCCCAGTCACTCTGAAAACTGCCACCTCTATCCAAAAGTGGATTGCAGATGCACAAAAACAAAACAAGAACAATGAACTGTCATGAATCACCCTCTGTGGAGAACAAATCTGTGGAAAAACTTCTGAAATGCCTGCCAACAGCAACAAGTAACTGCCTATCATATCCCTGCTCTCTCTTCTAGCACCCCTCTTGAGACTGTTAAAGTAAATACCCTTGTGAAGATCAAGAGCCATACCACTGAAACCTGAAAAGCAGCAGAGTGGCTCCACAAAAAAAGACATCTAAACTACTGAACACTGTAGCAGCACTACCAGCTCTGTTGCTCTCCAATAGCTCATGGACATCACACATAAATATTCTTCATGCTCACTCTAATAATTGAACATCAATCCACCCCACTCTCAAAAAGAACAAGGTATGCTTTCACTACTACAAATACTGCAACAAAACTCTTGTAACCAGCAATTACTATTTGATGCCTAAAAATGTAAGTATCCTATATAAAATACCAGCCACCCTACAGCCCAAAATGAAAAGTAATAAAAATTTGTTGTTGCCTTTGCCTCAAACTATAAAAACTGGGAAAAATAAAATCATTTTAGCCATACTATGCAGCCTTACTGAATGGGACTCACATCTTTGAAAAACAAAAATTACACAAACATTGTTGTGAAACCACAATTAATAATCTGAAGTCTCCTTTTCCCACTATGTAAACTATTCTTTTAGCTAAACTGATTTTTAATGTCACTTAAACCTCACAGCATATGGACCATCAAATAAGTTATATTAATAATCTAGCTACTGACCCTATATCTGATTGGTTTTCTTCATTATCTTAGACCTGAATCTCATAGTTAATTCCCATCCTCACTCCACTAATAACCCTCCTTATTTAGTTTCAACAGAACCTACATTCTCTGAGCTATAAGAGTTCATTCAAACAACAGTCTGGAACAGCACCAAGAATCACATGAATAACCTACTCCTAATGCATGAAATTCATACCAGCCATTAACCCCTAAGACACCACAGCAATAATTCAACAAAACCTCACATCAATCCTCAACAGCAGGAAGGATCCCAAGATAATAACTATAGGAATCAGTCATAAATATCCTCATTCCTCTTTTATTTTTCTTCACTCTTAAGATCAATCTTCTTACCTGTTATAACACCATTACTGTTGATATTGTTGCTGCTTCTTTTTAGCCCTTATCTCTTACAGATCCTCTCCTGATTCACACACTGAATCATATAATCAATGATGCAGGAATACTTGGAGTGCATCTTCCTGATATGCAATTGATATCAACCCCTGTGGGACCTGAAACCACAGCCCACTGGACAGAATGGAAAGAAACTTTTCTCTACCCCTTGATAGCAGGAATTAGCCAGATCCAGTCAATGCCCTGAATTCCCTCACCCTCCCTTCCTTCCCAGTACCATATAACCCAATACCCAGGTCCTCCAACATACATACATACACATATATATATATATATATATATATATGGAAAGCATCTGAAATGCCTGTCAACAGCAAAAAGTAACTGCCTATCATATCCTTAACCACCAAAGGGTTAGGAATGTTAGAGGTTTCCCCTCACTAGGTTTGCAGTAATTAACAAGCTGTGACTCAATTCCTCCAACATGCATTGAGGAAAGACAAGACCCACACACACCCATAGCCTATGTGCCTAAAGACATGGCACTTCCCCAAAGTTTGAACAAAGAAACCATGTGGAAATGGGAGTAAAGTGAGATAGAGAGAATCACTCCCTCCACATCAAAGCACCAGCATTACAAGGAAACATAACACCCTAACCCACTAACCTTTAGCCATACAAAGACAAATTTTCACATCTAGAGCTTCCTATTGGCCCCTGCACCTTACTCAAACCCTTGACCCCCTCCCAATGACTATCATTTCCCCACCTAGGAATATACTGTATAAATTCAATTTCCTCCATTCCAGGGGTGGGCTGAAGTCTATTCCTCAGATACCCCCTGTTTGGAGAGCTTCTCAATAAATTTTCTGCCTGCAATTTTCAGTCTCCATGTCCCAGTTAGTGCACTCTTTTCTCTAACAAATACCAAGTACACTTTTCTGGGACAGAAGAGTCTCTTCAATAAATGATGCTGGGAGAACTGGATTTGAATGAGTGAAATATGATTGAAGTATGACTGTAGATGCCTATATCATAACCTATACAAGAATTAACACAAAATTGATCAAAGACCTAAAATGTAAAAGGTACAACTATAAAACTCCTAGAAGATAACATAGGAAAACATCTACAAAATCTTGTAGTGGGAAGGGTCTCATGAACTTATGCCCAAAACTATGAGCAACAAAAGAAAGAATAGATAAATGGGACCCCCTAAAAATAAACACTTCTGCACCTCAAATAAATTTATGAAAAGGGTAAAAAAGCAGCCTATTCAATGGGAGAAAATATTTGCAAATCACACATCTGCCAAGAATCTATTATCCATGATGTAATGGTTAGGCTAATGTGTCAACTCGGCTAGTAATTCTGTCCAGCAAGCACAGGGCTAATTGTAATACAAGAACATTTATGGACTTCAATCACCAGTGAGTTTACTGCATGGATGGCTGATTACATCTGTGTCAATCAGGGAAATTGGATCAAGAATGGATGTCACTTTTATCCAATCAGTTGACTTCCATAAAGGGAACTGATTTCAACATTCAGAGAGAATTTCCCAGCTTATCGTTTGACAGCCAACATCTCCAAGAAACTCATCAAGGACCCTTCATCGTCTTTCATTGGAGCCCCTGGCCTGCAGCCTGTCTGCAGACCCTGGACTTGTGCATCCCCATGGTCATGTGAGAGACTCATAAAATCTTATATTATTGACAGATATCTCCTGTTGATTCTGTTTCTTTAGAGAACCCTGAATAATACACATGATTTATAAAGAGATCTTACAAATCAACAATAAAAAGACAAATGATCTGATTAATTAATGGGAAAAGTCCTGAACTGACATTTTTCTAAAGAAATACAAATGGCAAAAAAATAAAACTTTTAAAGAAATGCTCAACATCCCTGGCTATTCGGGAAATGCAAATCAAAGCTACAGCGAGATACTATTTCACATCTACTGAAATAGCCAATATTAACAAAACAGTAAACTACAAGTGTTGGAGAGGATGTGGAGGGATAGGAGTCCTTATTCACTCTGAGTGGGAATATAGAATGATACAGCCACTGTAGATATCTGTTTGGTGGTTCTTAAGGAAGTTAGATATAGATCTAACATGTGACCCAGCAATACCACTTCTAGGTATCTACCCAGAAGCCCTGAGAGCAGTGACATGAACAAACTTCTGCATACCAATATTCATAGCAACATTATTCACAATGCCAAAAGATGGAAACAAACCAGGTGTCCATCAACAAATGAATGAATAAACAAACTGTGGTATATACATAAAATGGAAGATCCAGCTATCAGAGGAAATGAAGTTGAGAAACATATGAAAATGTGGATGAACCTTTATTACATTATGTTGAGTGAAGCAAGCCAGGCACAAAAGGACAAATAGTGTATGATTTTGCAATTATAAACCAAATATAATGAGCAAACTCACGGAGTTAATATCTAGAATATATCACCAGTTAAAAACATGTGTTTGGAGAATGGAAAACTGAAGTTTAATCTGTGCAGAATTCGTAAAAAAAAAAACTTGTTGGTAAATATTTGGAAATGAATAACACATTGTAATATTTGTAATTGGTAGCACTAATGTATGGAATGGTAGTGGTTTTCCTTTTTTTTGGAGTTATGAAAGCACTCAAATATTGATTGAAGTGGTGAATGCACAACTCAGTGATTATACCAAATGCCATTGACTGTACACTTTAGATAAATCACATGGTTTTGGGCAAAAATTATTAGGGTGTGTGGGGGAAAATACAACAAATGTAAGATACAGATTACAGTTAGTAAAGCTTTGTTATTCTTTCATAATTTGTTACAAATGTTTCACAATCAATGCAAGATTTTTGTGGTGGAGTGATGTAGGGGAGCTCTGTGTGATGTATTAGTTTAGTATATTCACACATTTTACTCTACACTTATTGTTTATGTATGTTCATGTATGAATGATATACTTCAAGAAATTGTTTATAAGTGAAGAAAAAAATAAAACCTATGTGACACCACAAAAGCAGTGCTGAGAGGGAAATTTATAGTCCTCAATATTTACATTAGAAAAGGAGAAAGAGCTGAAATAGAAGACCTAACTGCATGGGAACCAGCTGTGGCTCAATTGGTAGAGCTCTGGTTCACCACATGTGAGGCCCCGGGTTCAGTTCCTGGGGCCTCCTTGAGCAGACAAGCCACCTCAAGAAGGCAAGCCATCCTGAGCAGGCAAGCAGCCATGGGCAGGGCAAGCCACTGTGAGTAGGCAAGCCACCACAAAGTGAGCTGACTCAGCAGGATGCCACAGCAGGGAGAGACAAGCAGACACAGAAGAATGCAAAAGCAAAAAGTGAATACAGCAATAACAAGCAGCAAGGGGGGAATATATAAATAAATAAAAATAAATCTTTAAAAAAAGAAAAAAGAAGACCTAACTGCACATGAGGGGTAATTAGAAAAAGAACAGCAAAGCAATCCCAAACCAAGATGAAGAAAAGAAATTAAGTTAAGAGCAGAATTAGATGAAATTGAGAACAACAACAACAACAAAAAACCAAACCAATAATCAACAAAATTATTTATTAAGGTTCTTGAATGAATTGTACTTCAGATTAAAATAAACATCTTCTACACTGTTTGGTATAAGACATAGTATTCATGAATAAATTTCAGCAGTACAGGAAATAAAATTTCCCAATTATATTCTGAAAATCTAAGATTACCAATGAAATCAAGGCTACCTTCACATTATCACCAGCTTAATATGGTCACATGTCTATTTGAACACTAATATTTGAACCATAAGAATACCTTTACTTTCAACAATGATGATGATCAATTATTAAAAACAGAAAAAGAAAACTTCAGGTTGGTAAATGCAACATGGACCTCTGCATGTTTTTTAGTGTCTGAATTAGGCAGCTAATACCACATTTAATTTTATTTTATGACAGATTGAGGTGATGTCTGACAGTTTTCTTTATTAGGAAGTTACTTTTTGTGATCAATATCAATTCATAGATTTCTACTTAATAGTGGCTTCCAAGAATTAGTCATTTACATTGAAATCCTTCAGTTTAGAAAATGTTTTTCAAACTGTCTACAACCTATAATTTCCTATAATATCTTATAAACATTTATAACCATATAGACAATTTAACTCATCTTAAGGCAAATTTCACCTTTAAATAAGCTTATTAAATTATAGACAGAAACAAACAAAAATTTTCACTAGCCCTCTATAACTTTTCATATCATTTCAGGTCTTGCCCTACTTATTCCTACCTTAATTCTAGGTCAAAAGCACACTTACTTAAACAAGATTATAATATTTAAGTTAGCACTAATGATGACAAATATAATTCACATCAACAAACCTTTTACTTCTATCTTTATCCATTTAAGTCTCATCTTGCATCCTTCGTTCTGTTCTGATAAAAACTTGTCATTCTACTTTAAGACAGATCTACCTTCTCTTTAACTTAAATTCATTAAATACATGTATAATATGTTATCCTCTTAAAGATCCAATATATATAATTTACTTTTTAGTATCCATACAAACTTTGAGAGATGACACCCAATTTGAATAAAATTGAAAGAATTAAGGTTTATGAACCAAATATTTTCCCTCTTCCTCCATACTAGAATAAAACATCTTTTCCATAATATCCTAAAATTGTGAACAACCTCAAAAATATCCTATCAGACTCTGGAATATATAATTGTTTAATTTGTTACAAACCTAATTTAAGGAAAACCTTTCCATAGCTTTCAAGGGCTTTTTCTTTACTTACTGATGTTTGACAAGTATATTATTAACTACTCATGTCTCAAAGCTGTCAAATAACTTAAATTGAGGAATTAAACAAAAACTATGCAAACAATGGTTTATACTACAACATTTCTTTTGTCCCTATATTCTTTTGTTTTGTTTTTCATTCATAATTCTATTTTTTTAACAATGAGCATATAGAAATCAAAATTTAAAACACAATATGATTTTCAAATTCTCCAAATAAAGTATATACACATTAATAAAACATGAACATGATCTTTATGCTGACAATTACAAAAGGCTGATGAAAGAAATCAAAGAAGACCTAAATAAATGGAGAGATTCCTGAGTGGCTATGTCATTTGACATTCTCATCAGCAATTTATGAGTGATCTGGTTTCTCAACCTCTTTGCCAGCATTTGATGTTTCCACTATCTTTTATTTTAGCCATTCTGACAAGTGTGTAGTGATGTCTCATTGTGTTTTGGTTTGCATTTGTCTGATGACTGTTGAGCATATTTTCAGCTGTTTATTTGCCATATATATATTTTCATAGATGAAGCATCTCTTCACGTTTTTTGCCCATTTTATAACTGGATTGTTTTACTTTATTTTATTTTTTACTATTAGATTTAAAGTGTTCTTTACATATTTTAGATACTAGTCTTTGGTTGGCTATTTGGTTTCAAATTTTTTCTCCTACTATTTAACTTATCTTTTCATCATTTTCACATTGATTTATTTTTAATTTTCATCAGATCAAATTTGTAAATATTTATGGTTTGTGTTTTTGGTGTCAAGTATATGTGAACTGTCATGCTTGATTACCTAGATGTAGTAGACAGAGTTCTAAGCTAAACTCACATCTCCATATCTTACTGCATGTAGTCATTCCCTGTTATCTTCCCCAACAAGTTTTAATGAGATCCTTTTATTTAATCACATTTAGGAGAAGGCCTTGGGGAAAGGGTAGGTCAAGGAGATTAAGAAAAACGTTTTTCCTTCTTCCAATATTTTCTGTATTCATATTTCTCTATGATGTTTTCATCCAACAAAAACTAATTGTGGGAGCAGATATAGTGTAGTCGTTGAGCACTTGCTTCCCAAGTATGAGGTCTTGGGTCCATTCCCTGGTACCACTTAAATAAATACACTAATTGGCCAAGGTCTGATTATGTAGATTATAAATTACAAGTATAAAAGAACACCAGAAGCTCAGCTTTTCTAATTTGGGGCTCCAGGAGTATTCATTCACATATATATGCATATTTAAATTTTAGCAATTAGAATAGATCTCCTGTAAGAATTTTCATGTTAATTGATATTACCATCCAGGGGTACAAATATATACATTGAATAAACTGACAAACATAAACCAAAAATTAGACATGCCAAACAGAAACAAGAAACTCACTAACTTGACTCACAAGACTCACCCTTTCTGTTATGGCTTGTCTTCAGGTTTTTAAGGCCTTGTCTGAGATTAGTCTTGCCTACAATATGCAAGCTTATTCTTTTTTTTAAAATTTTTTAAAAGATTTTATTTATTTTATTACATATCTCCCCTTCCCCCCCCCACTGCGGTGACGCTCCGAGACTGGTCACTGCACAGGCGCGGCTTTCCCCGCTTGTGGGCGGCTTCTGCTTCCATTCATGGCCGGCTCTTGCTTCAGTTCGTGGGTGGCTGGCTGCGCTCCATTCACGGGTGACCTGCCCTGCCCATGGCGGCTTTTGCCCTGTCTGTGGCAGCTTTTTGCCCTGCCCACGGTGGCTCTGGCCCATCCATGGCAGCTTGCCATTCTCAAAGCAGTCTGCCTGCTAGGAGAGGTCCCCGGGAATTGAACCTGGGGCCTCCCATGTTTTTTGCTGGTGCCCTATCCACTGGGCTATCCAGCTGGCCCCGCAAGCTTCTTCTTTTTATTTAAGTAACTATTTCAATATATGTAACTGATTTCTTTTGTACTTTTATTTTATGCATTTTAAAACATATTCTTGTGGGAATGTTTTGTGCAGGTGTGATATATGTATTAAACAATATACAGTGTAGTGTGGACTTGGAATGATTTTTGTTTTGATGTAGCATGTTCTGAGTATAGTGGGTAACTGCCTGGAAACAGTTTGGTAAGGATAGCAGAGATAGCTTTAAGACATTTTGGAAAAATTCAAATTTCTAAATGTTTGCCACAAGTGACCATTTGAGCAGATATTGAGCTGTGTTAGGTAATCAAGTATTGAAATGATGGGAAGGTTGTAAAACATAAATTTGAATAATCTTAAAATTTAATTTAAAGAAATTCCAATGTTGAGTGTCATAAAAGTACCTGCCACTATATTCTGAGGAGTTGATGGTTTTCCACCTGACTGACCAAGGGGTCTGTGAAAACAAAATTGGTTAAAAACCCCTCCTTTAAGGGATAGATGAAGGGGTCTTACCCTTTTTTTCTAACCCTGTTGTAATTGGGGTTATGTAGTGACCTTTTCCCTTTGAAGATTATCTGAACATGAACTTTAGAAAGCTGATGTATTCCACCTCCTCCTCCATTCCCCTCCTTACCAAAACCTTTTTGTATGTGGATGACAGCACTGGTATGAACATGTATCATTCGGATCTGTACGGGAGAGAGGGTAGTCTACGGCCTGAACTGTGATCTATGTCTGATGGAAAAGCCCCAAAATGTGTATATCTATCAGAGGCATCATGCCACACTGAGGGATGTGCATGTGGGGGTTGTGGGAGAGGTGGGGGGTGGCATATGGGTCCTCCTGGAATCTCTGTGTAACATTTATGTAATCAATGTATCCTAAATATATATATATAGATATATAAAAAATAAATAAAAAATTTAAAACAAGAAAGCTGAGGGACTTTGTTCCAGTTCCTGCATTTCTTCACTTATTCCCTGTAAATTTCAAATATCATTTGGAGCAATTATGCTTTTTATCTTCTTTTAAGTTTCCTTTATAAAATGTGGTACGTTTTCCCAGTTAAATAAATCTGAAATGGAGAAAGGATTAAGGGTGCATACAAATTCTTTATCTAGTCCTGTAAGTGTTTCCTGGCATAGAAATTTTCCTGGCTCAGCTGCTGATTTCAGAGAGTCATCCTGGCCAAATTGAGATACAGGATTCTTCTCTACAGAGCCATACTCCAGCCATTTCTTTCCTTCTTCAATCAGTTGATTTATCTGTCTTTCTTGAGACAGTCTGCTCTAGCAACATTTCCACCCCAGAATTTCCCACATAGAGGCAGAAAGCCACCCCAGAATTTCCCACATGGGTTCCCCACTATGGATCATACTTTGGTCTGATGAATCCTGCCAGCCATACCAATTGCCTCAAGTATGGCAAGGAGTTCTGTAAATCAACAGCTTCCCACCAAGCTGACAGGGTTGCATCACACCAAAGAATGAATCAGGTATATACAGCTTGGTACATATGAGCATTTATCTAGAGGACTGACATTGGGTCCTTGTATTTGGTGAGAGAAGGAGAGATATTTTCTGAACACAATCATCCATGCCTACAAAGAACACGGTGGATCTTTTTATAATTGTTCCTCAAAATTAAATTAACATAGTTTTAGATGGTTATCAAGGCACAAGGGCTACAATTGACTTCTACAGAATGCTTTGATTATGATCAAAGAACAGATGTTTGCAAGGAGGACAAGGTCAGATAGTAATAGTTTCACTGACTTCAAAATTGACTGATTCTCAAGCATTTTTTCAGCTGAATCTAGACTGCTGTTTAATTTAGTGAAATGTCAGTAAGAATTAGGGGATGTTAAGTTACATATGCCTCAATCATGATCCATAGAGTGGGGGATAAACACTTCTCCTGTTGCAATATTAATTACATAGGACCACTTTGCATTACTGCCTGAGCCATTAGGAAGTAGAAATTATAGCTCCCAAGCAAAGCAGTAGAATGGTCTGGATCACCTTCAGAAGGGAAGGAAAGTCTCTTCTGGTGAGATGGGTGACAGTTACATAAAAAAGATCTCCTTTTATCCTACCATGAGTGACTATTTCCCATTCAAGGCACAACACTAGGCTGGAAAACACCAAAGAGGAAGCCTCAAGAGAAATATAATGCAATCTCTCAGCAAGGGAGGAACCTCACAAGGTCTGGTTGTCTTCATAACAATAGCATCCTTAGAAGTCAATTCTTGCTGAGTGGCATAATGACCATGTTCACCCTGGTCTGGGTTTTAGTACTTTTTGGTATTTTCATGGGTATTAGGTTTACTTACTGATTCACAAGTCTTAACCTTGCAGACCCAGAAATACTATAACAATGTTCATCTAATCCTTAATGTGTACACAAGGATGGAACAGAAGATATTATTGGATTTTGCTCTGCAAAACCATGTGCTTAACATGCCATTAAGCATGCCTGATGACCCCATGCCATCCAACCTGTATATCAAATGGATCTTCTTGAACCAATGTATAAGTGGCTTTCAAGCTAGGCATAACCTAAATACTATTCTCATGGTGCACCAATAATCTCATGAGTATAATAAAAAATCCCTAAGAGTCATGGGACTCTGTGATGAGAACCATTTTAAATAACCTGTGGCTATGTCACAACTAGAATTGCCAATGGTAGTTAGTATATGTGCTGCTGAAGTGGGCACACCAATGGCATTTAAATTTCCACCACAGAACCAGACTTTCAGGGAATATGGCAGAGTAGGGAGCTCCATGACTCTGTCATTTTTGCCAAAACAACTATTAAACAGGCAGGAACTTTATGAAACAACCACTTAGAAGTTCCTGAGGCCAGAAGAATGCTCTACTATATCCAAGGAAAAGTGGGAGGAAGAGACTAATAAACTATAGTAAAGGACAGTAAATTGCCCTCTCTACATGGTGGCTACTGGAAACTATATATCACTATCATGACAGGCCAACCTGGGGTCCAGTCCCCAAACATGAGTGAACTATATGCTGTCTACAAGATACTCAACTTAAAGTAAAAAATACCAGTAGGAGGACAGGGAAAGGATAGAAAAAATATACTATGCAAGTAATAAACCAAAAGAGATATGGGATGACTATAAGTCATCAACTCTTACAAGGGATAAAAATGACAATTTTATACTTATAAAAGGGATAGTTCAACAAAAATTTGTAATTATCTATATGCAAATAACCACAGAGCCCCAAAATATATGAAGCAAATACTGAAAGATGTGAAGTGAGGTATTGATAGCTCTACATTAATAGTAGGCGTTTTTAACATACCACTCTCAAAAATAGATAGAACATTTAGTTAGAAGATTGATAAGGAAGTACAAGATTTTTCACAGACATATATAAAAATTACACTCAAGAAATACAGAATACACATTCTTCTCAAGTGAATATGGCTCATTCTCCAGGATAGACCATACATTGGGTCCTAAAATAAGTCTCAATAAATTTTTTTAAAAAATTGAAGTCATAACAGGCATATTCTCTGACCAGAACAGAATGAAGATAGAAATGAAAAAACAGAGGTAGAATTGGAAAATTCACAAATATGTAGAAATGAAACTTCATATCCTTAAACAACCAATGAGATAAAAAGGAAATCAGAAGCAAAATTTAAAAATGTTTAAGGCAAATGAAAATGAAAATGAAAATACAACATATCCAAACTTATGGAATGCAGGAAAGACCTTGCTGAGAGGGAAATTTATGGCTTTATGTACTGATATTAAAAAAGAAGTATGACATCAAATCAGAGACCTAACCACAAAACTGGAAGAACTAGAAAAAGAAGAAGAAGCTCAAACCCAAATTATCTCAATGATGAAATAACAAAGATTAGCACAGAGTTCAAGGAAACAGAATAAAAACAATAGAGAGAATCAACAAAACCAAATGTCTTTTTGAAAAGATCAATAAATATGACAAACTTTTAACTTTTTTTAAAAGATTTATTTATTTTATTACATATCTCCTCTTCCCCCTGCTGCAGCGACACGCCGAGAGTGGTCACTGCGCAGGTGTGGCTTTCCCTGCTTGTGGGCGGTCTCTGCGTCCATTCACAGCCGGCTTTCCGTTCATGGGTGGCTGGCTGCGCTCCATCCACGGGTGACCTGCCCTGCCCATGGCGGCTCTTGTCATGTCCGTGGCAGCTTCTTGCCCTGCCCACGGTGGCTCCGGCCCACCCATGGCAGCTTGCCATTCTCAAGACAGTCTGCCCGCTAGGAGAGGTCCCCGGGAATTGAACCCAGGGCCTCCCATGTGGTATACTGGCATCCTATCCACTGGGCTATTGAGCCGGCCCCAAACTTTTAACTTTTGTGATAAAATTAGAGTTGATACAAATAGCTAAAATCAGCAATGGAAGGAAGGACATTACTATCAACTCGATGAAATGAAAAGGACTATAAAAGGATGCTGTGAACAGCTGTACGCTAGTAAATAAGATAACCTAGGTGAACTGGACAAATTCTGAAAGACACACAAAATACCTTCAATGACTGAAGAAGAAATAGAAGATTTCAACAAACCAATTAGTAGTAAAGGGATTGGATCAATAGTAAAAAACATTCTAACAAAGTAAAGCCCAGGATCAGATTGCTTCACAGGGAAATTCCACCAAACATTCCAAGAAGACTTAATTCCAATTATGTTCTAAAAGTTCAAAAAATGAATAGGAGGGAACACTTCCTTATTCATTCTACTAGGCTACCATAACCCTCATACCAAAGCTAAATAAATATACCAGAAGAATTGAAAACTAGACACCAATATTTCTTATGAATATAGATGCATATATCATCAACAAAATTTAGCAAACTGAATCAAAGTGCATATTTAAAGAATTATAAACAAGGCTCAAATGTGACATCCCTGACATGCAGGCTTGATTCAGCATAAGAAAATCAATTAATGTAATTTACCACATTAACAATATAAAGGGGAAAAACACATGATGATCTAAATTGATGTAGAAAAGGCATTTGACAAAATACAGCAAATTGGTGGGTTACAAGATCAACACCCAAAAGTGAATAGTGCTTTCATACAAAAACAATGAAGAATTAGAAGAAATCAAGAAAAGTTTCCATTCACAATAGCTAATAAAATCATCAAATATGTAGGAATAAATCTAAGCAAGAATATAAAGGGATGGCAAAGACAAATGAGTTCATAGGGCTAAGACATTTCAAAGTGAGTCAGGAGGTCAACCCAGAGGTAACACTTATGCAGATACCAGTCGGACCTTCTAGGCTTCCAATATGGATATCACCCCAAACAGAGGGGCTCCTGAGGGCTCTGGAGACATCCAGGTCCTATATCATGGCAGATAGCCCCAGAGTTTGGTGCCTTACCAGTGGGCCCTAATTTGGAATCCTTGCTCCTGAGTGTGACAAAGTCTGATCAAAATATGTCTTCCCTACACATGGTCCTTCTGTCTCTTCTATTCAAACCTTTATGTGATGTCAGAGTTTTAGGTGTATTTCCAGAGACTGGAGACTAACTGTTGTCCATGTGACAGATGGGCCCAGAGGCTCAGTGGACCTGCAACTCCTACTCTACAACTCAATGGACTCACCCAGGACACCTAGTGGAGAGATGATAGTGGAAAACGGCTGTCCCAGGGGATGGAGAGAGTCTGCAACTGCAGGCAGGATAATCTCATCCATCATATCCACAGGATATAATCCCCTCTCACTTGGTGGTTGAGGGGACACCACCATCCCAGACTCCTGGGGCTGGGGGAAGAGCTATGGACTAAAATGGACTTGCTGGTGGCCTGTTTTAGACTTGTTGTTATTCATGCAATGGAAGAAATTACAAAATTATGTGGAGCCAGAGGCCACTGGACAATTTGGGAGCAGGGAGAGTGGAGAGCAGTTGTAATACAGGGGCTTTTTTGGGACTTAGGAATTATCCTGGGTGATGTTGCAATGGTGGATATAAGCCATTTTATATCATCATATATCTTGCAGAACTCTGTGGGAGAGAGTGTGGACTACAGTGTGAACTGTGGTCCATGTTTAGTGGCAAAGCCCCAAAATGTGTATATCTATTTCAGGTGATGTGCCACACTGATGAAGGATGTATATGTGGGAGGTTGTGGGAGGTGTCGGAGTAGAGGCATATGGGTACTCCTAAAAATTTTGTGTATCATTTATGTAATCAATGTATCCTAAAAAAATAATTAAATATTTTTAAAAAGATAAATTAAAAACATATTTAAAAAAATAATGGTAAGTGCGTAAAAAAGGAATATAAAGGACATGAACACAGAAAATTACAAAACATTATTAAAAATATATTAAAGAAGACCTAAATAAATGGAAGTATGGTCCATGATCATGGAATGGAAAACTAACTTTTGTTAAGATGTCAGTACTACCCAAAACAATTTATAAATTCAATTCAATCCCAAGCAAAATTCCAACAACTTTCTTTGCAGAAATAGAAAAGCCAATCATCAAATTTTTATGGAAGAATAAGAGTCTGCAAACAGCCAAGGCAATTTTGAAAAAGAAGAATTAAAGAGGAGGACACATAGTACACTATTTTAAAAGTTAATGCAAAATCATAGTAATTACAACAACATGGTACTATTATAAAGACAGATAAATAGACCATTCATAGAATTGAGAAGTCAGAAATCAAGACTCACATTTATGGATACCTGAATTTTGTCAAAGACTACTCAATTGGGATAAATAGTTCCTTGTATAATTGGTGCTGGGAAAACTGGGTCTCTATTTGCAAAACTAGGAAGGAGGACCCCTACCTCACACCATATAAAAAATCAACTCAAAATTGATCAAAGTCCTTAATATAAGAGCTAGAACTATGAAGCTCTTAGGTGAAAATGTAGAGAAGACTCTTCAGAACTTTGTGTTAGACAATGATTTCTTAGACTTTTCACCCAATTCACAAACAAAAAAAGAATAAATAGATAAATGGGAGCTAAGGAAAAAATTCTCAAAGGACTTTTTCATGAAAGTAAATGACAACTTTCCAATGGAAGAAAATATTTGGAAATCAGATATCTCAGACAGGATTAGTATTCAGTAATGAAAAAGAAATCATTCAATTTAACAAAAAAGGCAAATAACCCAATTAAAACCTGAGGAAAATGTTAAATAGATATCTTTCTGCAGAAGATATATAAATGGCCATAAATCATGTGCAAGTATGTGCAACATCAATAGCAATCAGAAAAATGCAAATCAAAATTAGGAGATAACATTTCACTCAGGTGGTAATGGAAAATGGTGCAGCCCCCATGGACAACAGTTTGGCAGTTTCTCAGAAAGCTATGTATGTAGCTACTATATGATATGTCAATCCTATTACCAGTTATATACACATAAGAATTGAAAGGAGGGACCCAAACAAGTATTTGCACACCAGTGTTCATTGCAGTATTATACACAGTTCCCAAATGTTAGAAGCAAACCAAATGTCCATCAAATGATGAATGGATAAATAAATATATATAAATATATATGATGGAATATTATTCAGCTGTAAAAACAACGAAGTCCTGAAACATGTGATAACATGGATGAAACCTGAAGACATCATATTGAGTGAAATAAGCCAGGCAGAAAGTTAAAAAAATTGTATGATCTCAATGACTTGAAACAATTAGTATGTGCAGACTAATAGAGTCTGAATCTAGAATATAGTATTCCAGAGGTTGGGGTTGTAATAAGTAACAGGAAATTAAGGTTTAAATGTATAATATACTTTGTGAAATGATGGAAATGTTTTGGTAATAGATGATGGTGATGATAGCAAAAAATTGTGAGTACAATTAACAGTCCTGAAATATATAACTGTATATGATTAAAAAGGGAAAGCTTAGGATGTATATATGATAGAATATAAGTTTTTTAAAATAAAATCCATGGAACTAGACTCCAAAAACTGGGAACACATAGGTAAATAATTTACAGAAATAATAGTATAATTTTAGATATGTATGATCAATTGTAACAATATTCCACAGCAATGCAAGATGTCAGTGGTTGGGTAGTATGTGAGAATCCTGCATTTTATGGTATGAAATGCCCACAACTTTCTGGTATTAAAATGAATTTTAAAACCTATAAGAGCATCTCCTTGTGCCCTTACACACTTCTCCACCATGCCTTTTCAAGAATAATGTGGAGCCAGCATGTCCTCCCATTTTTGGTCCCCAGCCCTGTTCTAGAGGATGTAGAGTAGAACATATGCACATATTAGGGTGACAGTATATCATTGACAATCAATCCAGTGCTATCCTAGAGACTGAACCAGGACACTTATCTCAAGCTCATCCTCCAAGAATCTCTCCAGAATGCAGAGAAGCTTGCAGATACTTGAGCTGAGGAAGAAATAAATAGGTCTAAGTAGCCTAGGGAAAAGGACTTCCTTTATTTGCATAAAATAATGCATCCATGGAAGAGTAAAAGTCTATTTCTAAGGGTGTAGGAGACTTCAATGCAAGAATGTATAGAACATCTGGACAGCAGATAAATAAGGAAACAGAGACCTTGAATAACATGATAAATAATCTGTATCTAAGAGAAATTTATAGAGCATTATATGTTAAAACAGCAGGATATATATTCTTTTCAAGTGCACATGAATCCTTCACCAGTATAGACCATATATTGGGTCACAAGACATGTCTCAGTGAATGTAAAAAGACTGAAATGATACAAAACACTTTCTGTGATCATAATGGAATGAAGCTGGAAATCTATAACTGGAAGAAAAAGGAAAAGTTCATAAACATATGGAGATAGAAAACACACTCTTAATTAATCTGTGGGTGAAATAAATTATGAGAGAAACCAGTAAATATATTGAGATGGATGAAAATCAGAACATAAAATATCAAAACATATGGGATAAAGCAAAGGAGGTGAGAAAGAAATTTATACCCATCAATGCTAATACTTAAAAAGAAGAAAAGGCTAAAATCAAGACCTAACTGTACATGTGGAGGACCTAGAGAAGAACAGTAACCAATCCCAACTCAAGACAAAGGAAAGAAATAATAAAGATCAGAGCAGAAATAAATGAAATTGAGAACAAATAAAAAATGATAGATAGAAGAAAACAAAACCCAAAGTTTGTTCTTTGAGATCAATCAAATAGAAAATCCCTTAGCTAGAATGACAAAGAAAAAGAGAGAAGATGCAAATAAATAAGATCAGAAATGAGAGGGAGGGCATTACCACTGACCCAGCAGAAATAAATATCACAAAAGGATACTATGAACAAATGTATGCCATGAAATTAGGCAATGTAGACGAAATGGACAAATTCCTAGAAACAAAAAAGCAAGCTATACTGACAATAGAAGAAATAGAAGACAACAACAAACCAATTGCAAGCAAAGAGATTGAAGCAGTCATAAAAACATCCCAATAATGAAAGGCTGAGGATCAGAGGGCTTCACTGGTGAATTTTACCAATCATTCAAAGATGATCTAATACCAACCTAGCTCACATTCTTCCAAAATATTGAACAAGAGTGCAGCAGTTTGATATTATTTATGAATTCCCAAAAATGATATATATTATGTTAATAAACTTGTCTGTTTATCTCAGCATGATACACCTTGAGTGTATTAAATTTAAAGGTTTTATGTTTACTTGATTTAATAAAAATTAGAGTTTTGATTTGACCACATCAGTAGGGTATGACCAGAGTTGAGTCCTTGCCCTCCTGGTGGGCTATGTAAATGGACACTCAATCAAGAACACAGGAGAAGCTATGGAAGAAGAGCGAATTTGCTCATTTCAGCCCTGCCTTGTGACAGAAAAGAGAGGTTTCAAGCAGCTAAAGCCCTGGGAAGAATGCTGAGCCCTGTGCCAGGCTACAGCTGAGATTAGAAAAAGTTGGGCTCATAGACCCTTAAGAGGAAGAAGGAATGAGAGACCAGGCAGAGGTCACATGCCATCTTGCTTCAACACATGGCAACTGACTTTGATGAAGTAACCCTGAGTTGGACTCTTTAGGGCCTTGAAGCTGTAGGATTCTACCCCCATAATAAATACCCTTTATAAAAGCTAATAGATTTCTGGTACTTTGCATCTGGACCCCTATAGCTGACTAATGCATGGAGGGATTACAACCAAATTCATTTTATGAAACCAAAATCACCCTGAAACCAAAGCTAGAAATGATATTACAAAGAAAGGAAATTACCAAACAATAACTCTCATGAATATAGATACAAAATTCCTCAACAAAGGGGCTGGCTCGATAGCCCAGTGTATAGGGCACTGGCATACCACATGGGAGGCCCTGGGTTCAATTCCCGGGGACCTCTCCTAGCAGGCAGACCGCCTTGAGAATGGCAAGCTGCCATGGGCGGGCCGGAGCCACCGTGGGCAGGGCAAGAAGGTGCCACGGACAGGGCAAGAGCCGCCACGGGCAGGGCAGGTCGCCCGCAGATGCAGCACAGCCAGCCACCCGCGAACTGAATTAAGCGCCAGCCGTGAATGGACACAGAGACCGCCCACAAGCAGGGAAAGCCACGCCTGCGCAGTGACCACTCTCGGCATGTAGCCGCAGTGGGGGGAAGGGGAGATATGTAATAAAATAAATAAATCTTTAAAAAAAATTCCTCAACAAAATACTTGCAAACCAAATTCTAAAGCACACTTAAAGAATTATACACCATGATCAAGTGGGTTTTATCCCAGGTATGCAAGGATGATTCAACACAAGAAAATAAATTAGTGTAATATACCACATTAATAAATTGATAAAGAAAAATCACAAGATCCTCTCCATTGATGGAGAAAATGCATTTGACAAAGTACAAAATCCTTTCTTGATTAAAACACTCCAAAAGATAGGAATAATAAAAAGCTTTCTCAACATGGTAAAGTGCATATATGAAAAACTCACAACTAACCTTGTTCTCAACAGTGAAAGATTGAGAGGTATACTTCTGAGATTGGGAACAAAAAAAGGATGATCACGTTTGCCACTATTATTCAATGTTTCCTAGAAGTTCTAGGTAAAATAATTAGTCAAGGAAAAAGAAGTAAAAGTCACCTAAGTAGGAAAGAAAGGACAACTTTTGCTTTTTGCTGATGTCAGCTAGAAAAATTTAAAAATCCACAATAAAACTGAAAATAATAGACAAGTTCAGTAAAGTGGCAGGATAGATTAACATTCAAAAATCAGTAGAATTTCAGTACACTACTAATGTGTTTTCTGTGAAGGAAGTCAGAAAAAAATTCCATTTATTATAGAGACTACATGAATTAAATATTCAGAAATAAACTTAACCAAAGACATAAAAATCCAGTATTCAGAAAATGACAAATGATTGCTAAAATAAACCAATGTAGACCAAAATAAATGGAAGGACATTCTGCATTCATTGATTTGAAGACTAAATATCTTTAGGATGTCATTTCTACCCAAGCTGACTTGCAGATTAAATGCAATACCAATAAATATTCCAACAGCTCTTTTTGCAGAAATGAAATACACAATTTTAAAATTTATTAGTAAGGATATGGGGACCCAAATAGCCAAAAAATCTTTTTAAAAGAATGAAGTTTAAGGACTCTTAATTCCTGACTTTAAAACACGTTATTTAGCTACAGTGTTATAAAACAGCATGGTCCCGGCATAAAGATAGACATATTGACAAGTGGAAAATAATAGAGAACTCATAAATAGACCCACACATTTATGGTCATGAGATTTTTTACAAACTCTCAAGCCCATTTATCTAGGTCAGGACAGTCTATTCAAGACATGGTGCTGTGAGAACTAGATATTCATTTCCAAACGAAAGAAGGAGGATGCGTATCTCATGCTTTATATAAAAATGAACTCAAAATGGAACAAGGACATAAATATAAAACCTAGAATCATAAAACTCTAGAAGAAAATTTAGGTAAAAATCTTCAAAATCTTGTGGTAGGGGGGCCGGCTCAATAGCCCAGTGGATAGGGTGATGGCATACCACATGGGAGGCCCCAGGTTCGGTTCCCAGGGACCTCTACTAGCGGGCAGACTGCCTTGAGAATGGCAAGCTGCCATGGGCGGGCCAGAGCCACCATGGGCAGGGCAAAAATCTGCCACAGACAGGGCAAAAGCCGCCACAGGCAGGGCAGGTCACCCGTGAATGGAGCGCAGCCAGCCACCCGTGAACTGAAAGCCAACTGTGAATGGAAGCAGAAGCCGCCCCAAGCGGGGAAAGCTGCACCTGCACAGTGACCAGTCTTGGCACGTCACCGCAGCAGGGGGGAAGGGGAGATATGTAATAAAATATATAAATTTAAAAAAAATCTTGTGGTAGGGGTGACTTCTTAAACTTTCCACCCATAACATGAGACTTGAATGAAATATATGTATATATAAATGGGACCTCCTAAAAATTAAACACTTTTGTGTTTCAAATGACTTTGTTAAGAGGGTGAAAAGACAGCTTACTCAAAGTGAGAAAATGTTTGGAAACCACATATCCATTAAGATTTGATATCCATGTTATTTAAAGTGATCCTACAGATCCATAATAAAAAAAAGCAACTCAATAAAGAAATTGACAAAAGACATTTACAGACATTTTTCAAAGAAGAAAACCACATGGAAAAGTGCTCAACATGACTAGCTATTAGGGAAATGCAGATCAAAACTACAATGAGGTCTCATCTCATGCCTTACAGAGTGGCCACTTAAATAAAAAAAAAAACAGAAAATGACAAGTGCTGGAAAGGATGCAAAGAACTAGCAACAGTCCTTCACTATTGGTGAGAATGTAAAATGGTGACGCTTTTGTGGAAGACATTTTGGCATTTTCTCAGGAAGATAAATATTGAACGTCCATTTGATCCAGCAATACTTCTAGGAATATATTCAGAAGAAGTGAATGCAAGGATGTGAACAGACATTTGCTCACTTATGTTCATATCAGCAATTGCTAAAATTGAAAACAACTCAATTGGTCATCATCTGATGAACAGATCAAAAAATTTAAGTATATATGTTGGAATAATATCCAGCTGTAAGAAGAAATGATTTTGGGATGCATATGACAACATGGATGAACATTGAGGAAACTAAGTTGAATGATATGAGCCAGACACAAATATTGCATGGTCTCACTAACATGAACTACAAATGATAAAATAACATTTAATTGATGAAGTAAAACTTTAGAGTATAGTTTACTGGGAGACATGTGGGTTGAGAAAGGGGAGCTAATGCTGAATGAATGTAAAATATTTAAATGTATGTGAAATGCTTAATCAGGTGGATTCTTTTTTTTTCCCTATGTCTGGTTCTTGTCCCCCCCGTCTTTTGTGGCGACGCGCTGTGTCGGCCCTTCCACACAGGTGGCTTGCTCCATTCGTGGGTGGCTCCATTCCACTTCATGGATGGCTCCACTACGTGTTTTGTGGGCAACAGAGCTCCATGTTTTGTGAGCTGCTCGGGCATGATTCAGCGGCAGCTCTGTGTATCACTGGTGAATTTGCCATGCCCATGGAGGTTCCGCCCTGCCCATGGCAGGTTTTGACTTGCCCATGGTGGCTTTGCCCACCCACAGTGGCTTGCCTTTTCTCAAGGCCATCCGCCCGCTAGGAGAGGACCCTGGGAACCAAACTCAGGGCCTCCCATGTGACATACCAGTGCTCTTATCCACTGAGCTATCCAGCCGGCCCCAGGTGGATTCTTTATTTTTTTTAATTATATTTTTTTATTTTTTATATATCTATATACATTTTTAGGATACATTGATCACATAAGTGTTACACAGAGATTCCAGGAGTACCCATATGCCACCTCCCACCACTCCCACAACAGCCCACATGCACATCCCTCAATGTGTCATAACGCCTCTGATAGATACACACATTTTGGGGCTTTGCCATCAGGCATAGATCACAGTTCAGGCCATAGACAACCCTCTCTTCCTTACAATTCCGAATGATACATGATCATACAAACTGGCCTACAACCTCCATTGCAGCATCATCAATGACAATTCCCAGGTTCCTCCCCCCCCCAAGAAAAACCCGCATTACAATTGCTCTTCCCTCACCCTGCTCCCAAAGTGTCCAATGACCCTGGGTGCGCATAATTTTTCAATTTTTTGAATTGCATATATCATAAGTCTATATCAGGACTCCAACAAGTCCTTTCTAGTCCATAGCTGTTCCCCCATTCCTGAGAAGCCTGGAATGGTGATGTCCCCTCCACAATGGAGGGATTATCCTGCCTGCAGATGCAGGCTCTCTGGATTCCCCTGCATAGCTGCCTTCCATCATCAACTCACAAGTAGGTGTCCTGGTTGAGTCCATTGAATTGTAACATAGGAGTTGCAGGTCCACGGAGTTTCTGTACCTGGTTGGCTTATGGTCAGCCTGTAGTCTCCGGTCTATGGAAGTACACCTAAAACTCTGGTATCAAATATAGGTTTGAATAGAATAGACATTTGGACCATGTGCAGTGTAGACATATTTTGGTCAGTTTCTAACACTCTCAAGAGCAAGAATTCCAAGTTAGGGCTCACTAGTAAGGCACCAAACTCTGGGATTATCTGTCCTGATATAGGACCTGGATATCTCCAAGCCCTCCGGGGGCCCTCTGTTTGGAGTGATTTCCATATGGAGGTCTAGAAGGTCCGACTGGGATTTGCATAAGTGTTACCTCTGGGTTGCCTTCCTGACTCATTTTGAAGTCTCTTAGCCCTATGAACTCATTTGTCTTTACCGTTTCCTCCTTTTACTTGAAGTCTTTTCCCAGTTTTACTGCCCGTTGGCATTTGTTAGTAATCCCTCATTGCCAGGGAGGCTCATCCTGGGAGTAATGTCCCACGCAGGGAGGAAGGTAATGTATTCATATTCTGTGTTTGGCTTAGAGAGAGGCCACATTGAGCAACAAGGAGGTTCTCCAGAGGCAACTCTTAGGCACCCCTTAACACTAGGCTATTTCAATTTCAAAAGCAATGACTCATAAGGCTAGTCATCAATAACAGGTGCCCATCAATGGATTATCCTACTTTGGCAGTCACTGCCCCTGTACTCAGGGGGATGTTGCTACTTATCTGAAGAATATGACAGAGATGTCCAAGATGGGAGTTCAGTGTTCTCCCATTTAGTGATTAATCCTTCACTCCATGACCATGTTCCATGACTCTTTGAACAATTATGTATTACTTTTATATATGTTCAGGTGGGCTTCCTCCCATGCACCCCCAACCTTGACACTCCCTCTCCAATGCTCCTCTCCCATCCTCATTGTAACCCTTCTGTGATCCATAACCTCTTC
>PVKH010003124.1:0-25558 GCA_004027955.1 Chaetophractus vellerosus | reverse complement strand
ACATAATTTTGCAATTTCTTCCATTGCATATATCACAAGTCTATAGCAGGACACCAACAAGTCCATTCTAGTCCATAGTTCTTCCCCCAATCCCGAGGAGTCTGGGATGGTGATGTCCCCTCCACCACCAAGTGAGAGGGGGCTTATATCCCATGGATACGATGGAAGAGATTATCCTGCCTGCAGCTGCAGGCTCTCTGCATTCCCCTGCATAGCCGTCATCCATCATCAACTCCCAACTAGGTGTCCTGGGTGAGTCCATTTCTCTTCCCTTCTTAACCTTCCTCAAGGAAAGAATCTCTGACCTCCAGGTTGGAGCCTTCCAGACCACCTTCAGCTCTAACTTCAAGCACTAACAGAATTATATAATAGTTTCCCAAACTATGTGGATTTATGGAATAGCAAGTTATTTGACATAAATTGGATACAAGTGGTAGCCTCAGTTTCATTGGGAAAGGTAGGACCCTTCAAACTGACCCATGACCCAGATATTCGTTTAGGATTACTTAGAAATATGAATATTGGATAGTTTCTTCCTTTAGAGGGGCTGGGTTTTCTACTCATTTCCAGGGAGTCAGTCTTATCTATTTGAGGAACAAACATATTTGATCATTTTTAAGTGATAACCTGTGTTTAATGGCAGGCAAAATGCAATGTTTTCATAGATTAATTATTTGCTATTGTTTTGGAATGTTATTTTGTATATTCTTTTTATTTTAGGATAGTTTCTCTCATTCTTAGAGGTCCTGTATTACCTTGAGATGTTTGGTTTATTTTTGGAGAGTCAGAAAGTTCTGAGGAAGGATTCTTGTTAGAAGGCCAAACATTTGATCATGTCTCTAAAGAATGTGGCAGTAGTAGGCATGTTTCTTCTAGAGAAAAGAATGCTCAAAATGAACACTTGCACATTAGATTGAAAATACAGCATCATACTTTTCAAATAATAAAATAAATGGCTAATTGTTAGAAAACGTCCACAAATTTATAAACAACTAGCCAAATTCTAGAGTCTCAGGGATTTAAAAAAAAAAATCCTGGGGTCAAAAAGAACTTGGACTGAGACATTTAAGAATTTTAATGACAATGAATCTCACAACAGTAGTTACTGATCCTTGCTTCAATCATTAGATCCTTTTCATTCAAGCAGAATGGTATAGAGGTTTAAGTAGGTAGACTAAGACCCAAGCCATCTGGGGTTAAATCCCGCACTGCCACCCAAGAACTATGTGTTTCTGGGTAAGCTAGTTACCCTCCCCATGACTCAGCTTCCCCATATTTAAATTGGAGGTAATAATAGTACCTACCTCATAAGAATGTTATGAAGCTTAAATTAGCTATTTGTAAAGTACTTAGAACAATGTCTTTACAAATATAAATGTTTGTTAAGTCAATACCATATTGGGGCCGGCTTGATAGCCCAGTGGATAGGGCGCCGGCATACCACATGGGAGGCCCCGGGTTCAATTCCCGGGGACCTCTCCTAGCGGGCAGACCGCCTTGAGAATGGCAAGCCGCCATGGGCGAGCCGGAGCCGCCGTGGGCAGGGCAAGAAGCTGCCACGGACAGGGCAAGAGCCGCCACGGGCAGGGCAGGTCGCCCGCGGATGGAGCGCAGCCAGCCACCCCCGAACTGAAGCAAGCGCCGGCCGTGAACGGACGCAGAGACTGCCCACAAGCGGGGAAAGCCGCACCTGCGCAGTGACCACTCTTGGCGCATCGCCGCAGCGGGGGGAAGGGGAGATATGTAATAAAATAAATAAATCTTAAAAAAAAATACCATATTATCGGTCTCTTTACAATATTTATGGGTATACTATTTTCAAAGATACTATAACACAGGTTCATCCCTGCCTCTAATGGATGTGTAGTCAGGAAAAATAGATTCCATTCAGTATGGCAAAGCAGAAGCTGGATATTTGCTCTCAGAGGTAATAACATT
The DNA here is from genome assembly GCA_004027955.1 of Chaetophractus vellerosus. Taxonomy (NCBI): domain Eukaryota; kingdom Metazoa; phylum Chordata; class Mammalia; order Cingulata; family Chlamyphoridae; genus Chaetophractus; species Chaetophractus vellerosus. The sequence continues at coordinate 23,620 of PVKH010003124.1, read as the reverse complement.
GTAAAATTTAATAAGACTTACATTTAAATTTATTTTAACTAGCAAATTTCAAATGGTTATTTTTTATTGTTAACTCACTAAAGGTCTGGACTGTGCATTACATTTTTCTTGAATCCCTCATGAGGGATAACAGGGGTTTAAACACAAAGGTAGGGGCCAATCAATACTTGCTTTTAAAAGTGAATTGAAATTTATTCAATTAAATATGAAGCTACTTTCATTTTGTCTTATAATAAGAGTAAATACAGCCCTAGGTATAAAGACATGGCCTTTGAGTTTTAAATGTCTCCATTTACTGCTATGTTGTTTATGTAAAACTCTTACCATAGTTCATGTTATAGGGGACTTGTTAAAAACTAAAACCAAAATGCTATACTTACACTATCTAGAACTAGAATAAAATGTAGCACAATTTATTCATGAGTCACATTTAAATAAGTTATATTTATAATAACTATCTTATGAACTATAATTATACCAAGCTTCAATATAAACAATTGTGTATTCATTTAACTAATGCAATATAACTAAAAGAAAAAAATTTCAGGATTATTAAAAAAGTAGACAAGATAAATAAAAAATGAAAGCAATTTACTCTTAAGACTCATATTTAAATATGCTACCTTTATAAAATAGTCTCAATTGTAATTCTAATAAGCTTTCATTTGCATAATGGTATGGTCACTTAATAACAATGAAACTAAAGCAAAGGAAATGCTGTGGTTCTAGATCTTCAGGAGTAGTTTCATATGGAGGCTGAAAATGACTCTTTTCTACTTTCCAGGTGTGGGAACATGGGGAATATTTCCAGTGCTTGATGGAGAGACATTTCTCATTGTTGTTTTTTTTTTCTTTAAGATTTATTATTTTTTTTATTTATTACATATCCCCCCCCTTTCTGCTTGTTCTTACTGTGTTCATCTTTGCGTTCTTCTGTGTCTGCTTTGTCTCCCCCTGCTGCGGCGACCTGCCGAGTCAGCTCACCACGTGGCAGCCTGCCTGCTTGCGGGGGCTTGCCCTGCCCATGGTGGCTTGCCTTCTCAAGGTGGTCTGCCCTCTCGAGGAGGCCCTGGGAACCGAACCTGGGGCCTCCAATGTGGTAAACCTGCGCCCTACCAATTGGGCTACAGCTGGCCCCCCATTTCTCATTGTTAATGGGAGATACATTAGGCCAGTGACATCTCTCAATGACAAGTGTTCTTGGGGATGTCACAGGATGGGAAGGAAGTCCAATTCCCACAAACTACCCCCTGGGACTAGTTTACAACATCTGACCTCTAAATGGAGAATGAGGTAAAGGAAGAAAGACTGGTTAGTCTTGAATCAGTTCTATGTAAATGGCCAAGGTCATTTTTAGTGTCATTTTTACTGGATTCCATTTTGGAAGGCGCACAATCCCATGTGTTAACAAAAAAGACATACTAAAGCTTTTAAGTTCTGCTAGTCAAGAGAGTTTGCCTAGTTAGATGCAATAGGATAAATTGCATAATTCTCTTGTGAAGAAATTGATGGAAAAGTATAGTGACTTGATAAAGGGAACCTTTTTTCTACAATTCTGATCCCATGGAGGTGACATCTGTACCACTCAGGCTGTGTTCAGACACTCGATCCTGAGCCATGACAGTTTAATGATTATTCTTCCTTAGTGATTTGATTATCCAGAAGATACCTTGGTCGGTTCTCTCAGACTTTTGCCGTTGTCCCCCTTTAAATATCAGGGGCATGAGGATCTTCCTTTGGAAGATTAAATTTAAGCTCTGAGTCTTATTTTTTTCCTGATACATGCATTTTGCTTTCTTAATTCAATGAGTTTTATTTAAGCCACTAGAGCTTTTGACCAATTACCATGAACTTTTCTTGCTCATGGGAAATCATCTGGCTTTGATAAGAACAATGCTTTTTAAAAATTTTTTCTGTCAGAATTTTTGCTTGGCTTCTGTAGGTTTCCAGCTGTTCACACTCATGGCTGATTGTTTCGTGTGCTTTGGACATTTTCTCTTCTATCATTGTTAGTACTAAACTCTCTATTAAGTGAATACTCTAGTATATATATTTTTCATTTTCTTGATGAAGGCCAGTAATGGCTTTAAGGTTTGGGGAAAGATTTTGAATCTCACTTTCAAACTGAGCATTTTCTTATCTCATTGATGCCAGATTTAAAATTTTAAAATTCTCACTTTGGAAAATTTTAATTTGATTTGTTAATGCCATATTTATAATAGAAACTTGTTTGAAGAGGTGAAAATTATAGAAGAAAATAATTTCAGTAAATACTGACTTTTCACTTTGGTATTTTTAGAGCATTTTAAAGTTAGCTTTATTTTTTAATGACGACTTTCCACATTGCTAAGTTTATCTTTTCAAATGTAAACAAACTTGGATAATTTTCTCAATGTCTGCTAAAGTAAACATTGTTCATTTTAGATATCAAATTATTATTATCATCACAGTGCATATAAATATGGTACTTTATTCTCCTGTCTTTGGCACATGTAGGAAACAAATGAATTTCATTTCTTGGTGTAATATGAAATATACCTGCAATTGGACAATTGTCACAAAAGCATCAACTTAAGCCAATAGTTTTCCCTTCCTAGTTCACAAAGCAGTTGATTCTTAGAGACTCAATCTCAAGTAACTTACGTTTATATGCCTTTGGTGAATAACTCTTTGGGTGGGTTTGTGTATTTTGGGAAATGCTTTAATATATTTTTTATTAATCTTATTGATTTGTTTTTTCAACTGAATAGAGATGGTCTTACTGTCTATTGCTATCTCTTGTAATCCAAATAGCTTTGCTTATCAGTGTTTGGAATTCTCTTAATATTAACTTCCTGTTTCTCTTCAAATACCATGAAAGACAGCAACAATAAAACACTCTTGTAAAATAATTATTTTTCCACTATATTTCATTATGGGAAAGAAAAATTTTTAGGTGTTTTTCAAAAGCCTATAATATATTTCACCTAAATAAATCCCTCTATTTAAAATATGTATATAAAGCATATGTATTTATGTGTAGGCAGAATTGTTGTTTATGTCTATGTATACAATATCCTTACTTCTTTTCATTATAGGATAGAACATAAATCTAGGAAATCCTCTCAAAGAGGATTATCTTTTAACGTATTTGAGTCAATTTTAAGGAAGTAAACCACAAAACTTGATTAAATTACTGACTTTATTTGATTTTGTTTATTTTTAATGAATTCTTTTGTGATTTTTGTCTGGATAAAATTCAAGCTAAATACTGTACCTTTGGAACATACCCATCAGCAAATTGCAAACTTCTGTAACTTCCACCATTTTGGGATTATTATTCTTTTGTTAAGCTTCTTATGAAATCATTTTAAAAATCAAGAAATTAGCCTCTAGCAGGGCTCCACAAAAGTTTTGCAGTTATATTTGTTAATGCAGATAGATCTGGGAACAAATAGGCTCCTGGTGACTACCCACGTAGTTTTATTAAAAACTTACTTTTTTGTTGTCAACTTTGAAGGCATCAAACTTCCTGTCTGTTTTCTCTCCACTCTTTTCCCAGTCTCTGGAATAAAGTATGTGAGTAGAGGAACAAATACTGGATCTTCATAAAATCATAGTTATGAGTGGACTTTTAAATTTGTCATTGTCTTTGTGAGCAATCAGCATAAGCATCTGTGGTTGCACAGTATGCTTTCATCATGTGCCTTCACGTACTCAGTTTGATTTGGTCCTTATAAAAAACACATGAAGATATGAAAACAAGGGCCTCAGAATGTGCTTATTTACTGATGAGGAAGTTAACAGATGGCATAAGCAATCTATAACCCAGATCTTCTGAGCTTGGTTCACTACACTTTTCACACCGCTGCCTCATCACATATCTGCACTAGCCAAAATCATATGGAACACTATTCTAGACAATAGCTCCAAGAAGTTATGTTGTTGAGATTCTGTTTATGAACTATTCTAATGTATACTCAACCTAGTTGATCAATAATTTTCTTTATAGTTTAGCCAAACTTTTTGACTGAAATTTAAGTCCATTTCTCCATATAAAGACTTGTACATTCTGAAAGAAAATGAGTTGTATTTTTCACATAATAATCTTTCATATACTTAAATAATTTTGTCTTTCCTCCTTCCCAAACTTCTTTATTATTTTTTATAGGATACACATTACTTTTTAAAGGTAATTTTTAAAGTTTGTTTGTTCTATTAGCTATGTTCAGTTCTCCATTCTACCTTGCCTTCCGTATTTCTAGCTCCAATTCATTTTATATGCTTCTTTCATATTCTGTTGTGCAACATTTCATGTTTGAATCTTAATTGGCTTTCTATGGCATTCAGAATAACTCATTAGACTGACAGCCAAAATTTTGAATGATCTAATCCAACCTTCTACTGCAACCTTGTTTTTTCTCTACACTTATTGATGATGACCTTTGCATAATTGAACTTCAGCCTACACTATTATGGACTTTTAAATTTGTAGTTTTAACATTTGAGGTTTTGACTATTATTTTGCTGAGCCACATATTTGTATTGTAAGTGAAACAGCACCAAAATCATAGTGCGATTTTGTATCCACAATATATAGTGTAGTGTAGGAGTTTTCAAACTTTTTGGTCTCAGGATCCCTTTACATTCTGAAAAGTTATTGAGGCCCAGAAGGAACTTTTGTTTAACTGGATTATAACTATAGAGATTTATTATAGTAGAAATTAAAACAGAAATTTTAAATTATTATTTCATTTAAAATAACAATAATGAACCCATTATCTGTTAATATGAATACATATTTTTATGAAAAATAACTATTTACCAAAATAAACACAAAAAGATTAGTGAGAAAAGTGGCACTATTTCCATTTTTTACAACTCTCTTTAATGTTTGGCTTAATAGAAGATAGCTAGATCCTCATATCTATTGCAGCATTTGATCTATTGTATATCGTTTATCATGTAACCTTTGGAAAACTCCACTGCATACTTATGAAAGAATGAGAGTGAAAAGGACAAATGACTTCTGAATATTATGATGAATTTAGTTTTGATTTTGTGGACTGTCTGCAAGAGTCTTAGGTACCCCCTGAGAGATCTGGAACCTACTTTGAGAACCACTAGCACAGTGCTTTAGTGCTTAGGCTTTGGAGTATCGTTGCCTGTCTGTGTAGACAAGCTCCTTCACTTCCCACTTTTGTGTTCCTGTGCAATTATTAAACTTTATTTTGCCTCAATATGCTCTTCTCTAAAACGGAAAGAATAATCTCTCTCTCTTAAAGCTGTTATGAAAGTTAAATGAATTAATACATGATTTGCAGTTACAACAGTGCCTAACACTGAGAAGCGTCACCTTTGTGGCCAGGACAATAAATTATTCTCTATCTGGGGCTCCTCTCTCTTCCTGGTTTCAATGTTTTCTGTTTTCCATGTTAATATTTATTAATTTTAAAGAGAGAAGAAATAGAGAATGCCTTTTATGTTGATAAAATTTTTAGCGGTATTAATCTTTTTTGTATGCTTTAATTTAGGCATAATTAAATTATCCATAGGGATTTCAATGTGTCCCTGAAAAAAATAAGAGAAAGTTCCAAACATTTTTATTACCCTATAAAATTTTATTCATTCTATTCGCATGTATCAGCCTTCCTTTGCTGCAGCAACCTGTCAAGCTTAATTTAATACTTTCCTTCTCACTAGGTTAAGAGAACATTAGCAAGTTTAGCATTTGTTCATTCATACATTCATGCATTCATCACACACCTATTGTGCATATGCCAGGCTTTCAGCTAACCTTTGGTATGCATTCTTATAGTTTAGTGGAAAAGGATACACATTAAACCATACACACCCAAATAAATGTATAAATAAAACATGTGAGAATGTTTGAACATACACTTTCTCATTGTTTTTTATCCTTGTAGATTATCTTTATATGACATATTATATGTCTTCATTTGTATATTTTTACTTCCACTTTGTTAACTGTAAAATAATCAGTACAAAATGGATTGTGTTGGAAAGAGATACCATGGAAAGAGCATTAGTGCTTCTGGGTTCTGGTTTCAGCTTTGCATTAATTACCAATATGATTTGAGCAAGACATTAACATTTTTGTCTCAGCTTTCTCAATTGCATAAGTAGGCATTTGTCTAAAATATCTCCCTGAACTAATATTCTATTTGCTATTCTTAAAGTAAGTATATCTTTTAACTCAATTCTCAGATGTTGTTTGAAAGATGGAATTGTCATTCTATTACAGCATTTTATTTCATTGTCACTATTTCTTCAGACCCATGAGAATACAAGTATCTTGAAGGCAGACCCCTGAGTCCTCCTCATCTTTGCGTTCCCACAATACTCAACGATTGTTTTGTTGAATGTATTTTTAAAATTATATTTATTATGACAAATATTCCAAAAAGACTTTTCGTTGTATTTCCTGTAATACCCAATTGAAATAGAGGACTGAAACTACATTTATGGATTCATTGAAAGGAATAAAGAGCGCCTTTACAAAGGTTTAGTTTAAGCAAAAAGGGCTACACTTTGTTGGGGGACAAATTGTCTCAAGTCTTTTAAGTTTACCATGTCCACCAGATGGCAGCAGTGCTTCAAATAAAAGCCCAGCCTGAGGAAAAGCAGTAAAGATATAAGATAATGGGCACTTATTTTAAAATAAGCAGATGTTATAAAACCCCAAGAGAGTACACAAAAATTCAAGCCAAGATAGTCAAATGCAAAATAAAATGGCTGAAGCAGCATTTATCTTTTTAAAAATTTTCTCCAAATTTTAAGTCTAATTCTTTGCAATTACTCTCGAAAATAAAGGACTAGATAGAAAGAAACACAAATGGGGCTATTTCCTCAGAAAAAGTTCTTAAGTTTAGAACATGCTCCAAGATGCTTTTTGGCTGTCTCTTCCTTGAAAAATTTCTACAAAATAATCCACAAGAAGAAACAAAGATTGTTCCATTTCTCCTTTACCTAACTTCTCCCTTGTCTTTGTTATACTTAAATACCTCAGTTGTTTACAGCTAGATACATGCTTTAAAGACTACTGAAAATTGGAGAAGAAAAGCAAAGACAAACCAATACTTCAGAAATTTAACTCAAGAAATTAATGTTCAAAGCTTCCTTAGCCCTAAAAGCTTTGATTCATAATCATTATAACATCTTCCTTCCTGAATATTGTTATGTTCCTTTTCCCAGTGGAGTGATCAACAGTTTTCTTTTCTTTTAAAATCTGCAATGAACAAATGTTTACTAACAATTTCTTGAAATGTCATTTGTTTTTATTTGATTTTTAAAATTCTCTTACTGATTTCTTTTTTATTATGTGGAATTAGAGTATATTAGATGTTAACTATTTGTAACTTTAAAACATGATATGTTTGCCATTTCTTTTCCTCTATTTCCCAAACTGTTTGGTTATTATTAACTGGTTAAGATTACAACTCATATAAAAGAAAACAGAATTTCTTATTATATTAAGAGTAGTATGATAGTAATTATATTAATGTAACAACTACTTTCACTGTATTTAATTAGATAAAATTAATGACTTGAAGGAAGCCTATAAACATCATTTATTTGTCCTTAAATAGACCTTTAAGACAGCACCCCTTAAAATCCAACTGATTTAAGAAATAATCCTGGAATTTATTTATATAGCTTTTATCATTCTATCGTGAAATATTTATTTAGGTTTAACATGTTAAAACATGAGTGTGGAGATGCTAGAAATTTGTTGATTTTTAAATTCTGTAATTTGATCATGGTGTTCAACAAAGAAATAGAATGCTTTATTCTCAAAAGTCTGGTCTATCGTGACTCCCCTAAAATTTCCAAGAGATCACTCTTTCTCCTCACTCGCTCTGACTCAGTGACTCATTCATTTCCACTTCCATCTCTGGTGTCATTACCTTGAGTAAATAAAGAACAGAGGGGAAGGCAATCAAGACCAAGTGCCTTAGGTAGGACAAGGAACCATGTATCCTCGTATTGAAAATTAAATCAAAATAAGCTGCAACTCTATTGGATATAGCCATCACTGTGCAACATGCAGTTGCAGACTGTAGATACCTTTAATTACTTCATGGTCATTTGAAGAATTGACTGATGATAGTTCCTTTAAAGCAGTTTCGTTTTTATTTGAATATTATGTACTATGTTGGACTTACCACTATAGACATATGTGCTTTATATTTTCCTTTGAAATCTCCTGTTGTTCTTGTTATTTGGTTAATTTTTCTTCAGCGTTGATTTATTATGAAAAGAGAGATAATCGTGGGATCAGTGCTTTGAAGAATCAGGGTAGAGCCAATAGAAAAAGAGAACTTTCCTATACTCTGCCTTACATTCTTCTGTGTGTGTTCAGTGGTAATGTGTATGGTGAAAATTCAGTGTATCTGCTACATCTAGTTTCTAGCGGTGAAAGCAGTTATAGAAGGAAATGGACATGGTTGGGAGAAACTGGAAAAAGCATTCATCAATAGGGATAGAGCTTACACAAATTTTGTGGACTAGATAGAATTCTGGAGGTGGAATTCTTTTCCAAACTCTTTTAAAAGCTAATTTATATTGTAACAGGGGGTAGATTTGTTATTACTTCCTGTAGAGAGAATGAGAGAGAGGTTCTGGAAAACATCTACCCGTCATTCTACCTCATCTTTAAATGCCTTGAAATTTATTTTTCTTCATTCCACTATCACTATTCAATTAAGAAGCAACAGTATAATTTTTATGATTTCACTAACAATGTGTTAACAATGTCAATTAAAATTATTTTTACATTTCTATTTTTAAAACGGAAGAACTATTTCAACAGAGAAAACCTACCTTAAAAATAATACAAAACTTACCACAGGCATATGCTACATTTGCATTGAAATCTTGGGCAATAAATATAAATCTGGCCCATTTAAAAGTATCCTTGCTTAGAGGCGCATCACATCAAATCTGGGCTGTTTTATAGTCCACCTTGTATTTCACTGCTGTGAACGCCGTGAGCAAACAGAATTTGTTCACAGGGTGAAACACATATTTATGGTCCTGAATCAACTGCTCAGATTCAAAAACTATTTGTGTGACACAGGAATTCTGAAGCCAAATGGGATGTTTGTAGTCTACATTTGCATATCAATGCCCAGACTCCCCTTTAGGAATACTGCTGCTACATGACAATGCTGTTGTCTGAGGTCTGGGGAGAGAAAACCCATAAAAGTTTGGACTCACTTTTCAATGCCCTGGATTCTTTTTTCATGCTTTGGAATACTGTGAAACGGGGTCACCAAGTCCCATTCTCCATAGTTTTATTATGTTTTAAATGAAGCGATTGAACCTGCACAGAACCCAGACAGGCAGACACCACAAGTGTGCTTTGTGGAAAGGCAGTTCTGGAGAAGGTTGCAGCTTGTCTTCTGTGTTTCGTGGTCTTGGGGCAGGTACTACTGTTCCCTCAGTTGAAAGGACCAAAGGAAACAAAAATCCTTCAGCGAAATACTTAGGACCTTTTTGCTTGGAGAAAAATGTATTTAAAAAATGATTCTTTGAGCTATTGAGAAACCAACCTAAGAGTATAATAGTTATTTGAAAACCAAGCCCTGGGGACTGAGGGGATTTTTAGATAACTGATGTCATTTTCTACCTGGCCATGCCCCACAGATGGTTGTTGGTCCTTAACACAGAGTCCTTGTCACACAGAGCCTATTCAGGGTTTTGCTGAACTTCTGTTTGGTCAGAGTGATTTCTTTTGTATTTTTTGTTTTGCAATACTCTGGTCTTCCTGAGGGGAAATTTGGTAGAAAGTTTTACCATATATTTTAGCAAATATTAGCTAAATTATGTATTTAGCCAATTGCAAAGCTCTAAAGTGACAAAAGATGAAGGACTTTTCATATTTCTGTGTTGACTTACTATTGCACATTTGAAAACATTTTGGGGGGAGCAATATGACTGCAAATGTCAGCTTTAGCAGTATTTCTTCTTTATGGTTTTACTTGTGATATATTTTTCCACATGATTAAACTGTATTATGTTCTTGGAATTTTTTTCAACTCTATTCCACTTTAATTATTCCTCATATTGTTTTACATTTGGGTTTTGTCATTAATTTCCTTATCTGGTGTCTTCAGGGATATTTCTCTTTGAATATCCTTTCTCAGCTATCTCAAGAATGACTCACATCCCTTAAAATTGTCCTTAATATAGGCAGTGTCATGTTAACATTTTAATTGCTTTGTCCAGAACTATGAACAATTTCCTGATTCTCTTTCTACCATCTATCTTACTACTTCTCAGTTTTAAAAGAAGAAAAACAAAAATTTATTGACTGCAAGAAAAATACTCTGCTCTCTAGGGCCATCTTTACCTAGTGTCATTCCTTGCCAAAGAAATGTCATTGCCCTCATCGAGAACACCAATGCCTCCAAAATCCTTGATTTTTACATAACATAGCCTATTACAGACCTTTCTTTCTTTGTTTTCTTATTTTCTTTTCTGATTATTTCCCCTCTCTTCTTCCTACTCTCAAATAGTACATTCAGCCTTATTTCTTTCTGCCTAAATCCTCATTCTCAGTTTTCAACTGCTTACTACCAAAAATGATCATTTTTATGCAAAGTCTATTTCAATAGTTAAGCTATTCATTTGGCATTTCCATTGGTTGTTCTACTTATTTCAAACTTGATACATCTGAAAGTAAATACTGTAGATTATTTTCCTATGGTGGTTTTAAAATATGTTAAAAAATTCTGACACTCCACTCTTCAAAAAGTAGAGCTTAACTCCCATCTTGACTTTGTGCTGGACTTAATCATCCCTTCTAATGAATAGAATGTGTGATTTCTGAGCATCAGTCTTAAGACTTGGCCCTTTCCTCCCTGCTCTCTCCTAGATCACTCACTCTGAGGAAGGCTTGTCACCATATTGTGAGGACAGGCAAGCAGCCTTAGAGAGACGTCTGTGTGGAAAGGGACTGAGGCCTTCCATCCATGGTCAGCACCGACATGCCAGGTATTTTAATTTCCTTTGCTGCCCAAGAAAATACCATGCAATGGGTTAGCTTAAACAATGGGAATTTATTAACTCATGGTTTTTGAAGCTGAAAGAAAATCCAAGAAAATACCATGCAATGGGTTAGCTTAAACAATGGGAATTTATTAACTCATGGTTTTTGAAGCTGAAAGAAAATCCAATTCACACCTATGAGAATCATCAAGGTGATGCTTTCTTCCTGAAGATTGGAGTTCCAGAGCTGGCTGCTGGTGATCTTTGGTCCTGGCATCCTCTGCAACATGGCAATGCACGTGGCGGCCTCTCCTTTCTCTTCCCATGGCTTTTTAGTTCTCTCTCTGTCTGAATTTCATTCCTCTTATAAAGGACTGTAGTAATAGTATTAAGACCCATCCTGACTGAAGTGGCTCACACTTTAGCTGAAGTAACCTCATCAAAAAGTCCTGGGAAGCAGATGTGGCACAGGCAATTGGGCTCCTGTCTACCATATGGGGGGGGGGCCCGGTTTCGGTTCCCGGGGCCTCCTGGTGAAGGCAGGCTGGCCCACGCGGAGAGCTGGCTTGTGCAAGATAACACAACAGAAAAGAGACACAGAGGAAAAGACAATGAGAGACACAACAAGCCAGGGAGCTGAGGTAACTCAAGTGATTGAGTGCCTCTGTCCCACGTTGGAAGGTCCCAGGATTGGTTCCTGGTGCCTCCTAAAGAGAAGACAAGAAAGAACAGAAGACACAGACACAGAAGAAAGCACAGGGAATGGACACAGAGAGCAGATAGCGAGTGCAAGTGGTGGGGATGGAATAAATAAAATAAATCTTAAAAAAAAATTCTACTTACAATGGATTCACACCTATGAGAATGGACTAAGTTTAAGACCATGTTTTTGTGGGGGTATATACAGCTCCAAAACATCATACCAGCCATGTGTGTGAACAAGCGAGTGGATCTTCTAGCTTCAGGCAACCTTTTAGGTTATAGCCCTGCTGACTTCTGAATGCAACCACATGAAAGACCATAAGCTAGAACTGCCAAGTTAAACTGTTCCAGAATTCCCCTCCCAACTTACAGAAACTTTGTGAGATAATAAATATTAGTTTTTATTCTACAAAATTTTGGGGGGGAGCCAGCTGTGGCTCAATTGATGGGGTTCTGGTTTGCCACATGGGAGGCCCCGGGTTTGGTTCCCGGGGTCTCCTCGAGAGGGTGGGCCGCCTTGGGGGGCAGGCCACCACGAGCGGGCAGGCCGCTGCAGAGCAGGCAGGCCACCGCGGAGCAGGCAAGCCACCACGAAGCAGGCAAGCTGCCGCGAGCAGGCAGGCCACTGTGCAGTGGGCTGACTCGGCGGGATGCCGTGGTGGGGGGAGACGAGAAGACACAGAGGAGAGCAGGGCAGATGAACACAGCGAGAAAGGGCAGTAGGGGGGGATATATAAATAAAAATAAATCTTTTTAAAAAAATTTTGGGCTGCCACGGACAGGCAAAAGCCACCACGGGCAGGGCAGGTCGCCTGCAAATCGAGCACAGCCAGCCACCCGTGAACTGAAAAAGCCGGCCATGATGGAAGCAGAAGCCGCCCACAAGCGGGGAAAGCCGCGCCTGCGCAGTGACCAAGTCTCGGCGCGTCGCCGCAACGGGGGGGAAGGGGAGATATGTAATAAAATAAATAAATCTTTAAAAAAAATAAAAAAATAAAAAAATAAAAAAATTTTGGGGGTAGTTGGTTATGCAGCAATAGATAACTAATACACCAACCATCTAACATACATTTTTCTGAATTTTCAGGTTTCATGGTCTCTTACTCTGAAGTGATTTTGATATCTGTCCCTTCTTTGAAATGTTATTGCCATATCACTCCCAGTTTAGATGGGAGTAATAGAAGTCTGTGATGCTCAGTCTCTTACCCAGTCTGCCTGAATCCCTTCCTTCGCTCCTTATAGCACACCTATGGAAGATTATTTTTCTCTGAAATGCATGGCTGTCTCTGCTCAAACAACTTTAGAGGGGCAGTGGATGTGGCTCAAGCAATTGTACCCTTGCCTCCCACATGGGAGGTCCTGGGTTTGGTTCCTGGTGCCTCCTAAAAAAGATGAGCAGACAGTGCACCCAGCAGACACCACAACTGCCGCAGTTTTTTAAAAACAATTCTAGTCCACAGATTTACCTAACTTTTTTCAACTCCAAAGGCACTAAATATTCTTAGCACTAGTTTTTGTGTTTTAAAATTTTTTTTAAATTTTAGCAGTAGTAGTTTTTATAATCACATTGAATGATATTTCTTTAGCATTTTATAGTTAATATAGCATATTGCAATCTTTTATTATATTCAGTCCTCCCAAAGTCCTTCGGAAGAAGTTATGATTATTATTTCCCCACAAGGAAAATGAGAATCAAAGGTTAAACAATGTGGAGTGGGCCGTATAGCTATATACAGTGGAGCTGAAAGAGAGCTAAGGTTTTTCACCCCAAATGTCTGCTACCCTTAGCTGAAGTCTATGCTATGTTACTTTTACAACTCTCTGAGGACAATGGCAATATTTTGCCCCCCCCCCCGCCACCACATGCTTTTTACATAACAAGTAGATTCATCAGTACTTCATAGGATCACAGAAGGTTTAAAAATGGAAGAGGTCTTAGATGCCAACTTATCCTCCCACTTTAAAGCTGAATAACTCAGATCCAGTGAGACCCAAACACTTGGCCAAGAGGGAGAAGATGCAGTTAGTGAAGAGCAGGTACTGGGATCTAGGATCCCACCTCCCACCTCTGGGATAAACTGTTTCCATTTCTTCAGTGGGGAAAAGTGGAAATTGAATGTATCAATCTTATGGTATTACCATCTCTTCTTTTTAATAATATTGTATGATGGAACCCGAACCCCACAGATAACAATTGAAAGTAGATCCTATTTAGAGAAAGAAAAATTGATATCACATGACGTACCAAAAGGAAATAGAAATTCAGGATTCTCAAGGAATGTAACAAAGCAGACATATTTTTCTAACATATCCTTTTGTTTTCTATTGATTTACTAAGTGAAAAATGAAAAAAATGTTACATGCATGTGTGTGAGAGTGAAAAATGTGAACATATTTGTGTGATTAATCTAATTGAACATAATATGCTTGTCTTTATTTTCCAGGAGGGAAACCCAACTCAGCAGGCCCAAGGACATGTCAGAAGCGCATACATGTGTTTCTCCATCTATCAAATAAGCCTGTGCAGGTGGTTCACCGCTCTGTGGTAGGTATTCAATGTGAAAATGACTGCAGTTGGAACGGAAAGCATCAATAAAACTACCCCTGCAAAAATGATGAGAGCATCTTTTGCAGTCATCAAAAGCTATTTTAAATACTAAATCAAAGGGAAGACAACTGGTGGCCTTGTTGCTGGTCTCAGCAGAGAAGGAAATGATTAAATTAACATGAAGATTCAAATCCATTCCCACTTGGTAGAGAGGTCTGAAATTGATCATCATGGTAGCATGTAAAAACTTGCACAGCTGTATCTGGTGGTGTTTTCGTGTAATGGATAAACAACACTCAGCAGCAGATAGTGCTGGCCCTCCTTTCTATTCAGTCAGGCATCCAAAATTTAGACCTAGCAGTTACAGTACAACATTTCAGGCTCTTTTTCTCTCTATTTCAAAAGTGAAAGTGAAGGTTGAATTGTGTGTATGTGAAGCTCCACACAGAAACTCCACGCGCAGGGGCAGCATGGTAAATGGGAGCCCCGCTGGCCGGCTGCCATCACGGAGGTGCAGCCCAGCTGTCTGCCTCGGTGAATTCTGCGGCCCATGAAGAGTCCCCCAGCCCTCCAGTACCTATTTTCCTCAGCTACACCATGTTCATGCTTACTGTAGAATAATGTGGTGAAAATCAAATATAAGAACAGCATTTACAGTTGTATGATCTTTTGTAGCTCCAAAATCCTTCCTGTCTGTTTTTTTTATTCTCATAAAATTCAATAAACTATGAATTTATTTTTTCCCATTTTGGAGACAGAGAGGCTCAGAGATTTTAAGTTCTCAAGGTAAGGAACTGAGGATTTAGTCACCTCGTCCAGTCATTTTATGGTGCTCTCTTGCTAAAAGTGAAAACAGGGTACTATGTATGTGAAAGGAGAAATATTAGGCCAGGATGTGTCTAATTTTAATATTTTTATGTTGGCAATCTCAATACCAACATTGGACTTAATTTTAAGAGAATATAATATAATATATATTTTCACTTACTCCAATTTTCCGATGGGTGAGTTACTGAACTTATCTGCTTCATTTTTCACATTCATAGAATGGGTATAGTAATAGGCAGTGAACAAAAGGTTGTGATAGTGAAGCAGGCTAACGTGACATGCTTTGAAATTAATTTCTGCAGCATCAGTCAAGAACCTAGATTAAATCCAGTAACATATTTGGTGAGCTAGGCCCAGGAGATTATTGGTTAGTATAACCATGGCCAACAGTTTGTTTAAAGCCCTCTTTTGCTTATCCATTTTAAACATGTTCACCTCCATGGGATGAATTCCCGGGAGGAAAGAGGCCTGTTCATGGGAACACTTTGTGTCTGTGCCACGTGTTCAGGCTTGTGAGACCTGACCCCGGCCGGGAGGGCTGGGGCACAGGGCAGGGGCTCAAAGCTGGGCCCTGCCAATACAGGGTCCCCCAGCCAAGCGCCAGGTGCCGCAAGCTTTTTCAAACCCTTTTAGCAACCAGGTGGCTTTGCCCTCAGTCCATTGCCTTCTACTGCCATCTCCCCTTGGTGGTGGCAAGGCAATGGCAGCTGGGGGCTTGCTCTCCACGGGTCCACACCTTTGCAGACCCGCCTTAGGCTACAGCAAGCAGGGCCAGGATGGATGCTGTGGGAGTTCCCTTCCCCAAGGGGGTCACATAACTCTGACATAACTCTGAATGTCTCTCAAGACATGCCTTGGGTGCTTCGATTCAGAGAGCAGCCTGAACGTCCTCTTGAGATTTATCTCGGATGCTTCAGTTTGGGTAACAATGCAGTTAGTCTCGGACCCTGAAATTCAGGGGTACCGAGAAGCAGAGCAGTTATTCTGAATGGCCTCCAAGAAATTGCTTGGCCCATCCATTCAGAGAGCAGCCAAACGTCTTCTGAGACTTTATTATCTCAGTCACTTTGGTTTGGGGCAACTGTTCTTCTCCCACCAATCGGCTTGGGTGCTTTGGTCTGAACTTCAGGGTTTCAGGCATCTCCCAAGACCTAGGTTGGCCACAGGGATGCCTGTGAGCCCCGGGCTCTGGATTTCAGGATGCTGGAACCAGAGCATCAGCTCTAGATTTGGAGTGGTGAACGTTTTATTCAGATTTGGACACTGGGATGCCAGATCAGTTGACTAAAAAGTACTTCTTCATTCTTCATTCTTTCTAGAATAATGGGCATGGTCTCTAGCCCACCAGTAAACTCCCCATAGGAGTATCTTTGTAAGAGTCGGGAAATTCTGCCTACTGCTGGTCTACATAGCTACAGTATAGCTAAGAGCAGCCTCTGTATAAGACCCTTAATTCCAGTTAGACCAGTGTAAAAGAGGAGGACAGATAAATCTGAGGGCCAGAAACCTCATGTCATGTCTCCTTAAAGAAATGAGGAAATATACCTCATATTTTGACTACCTCCCTGTTAGAAAAAGTCTTCTCAGTTTAAACTCAGTTGTGCCTATAAAAAGTGTGAATAGAGATCAAGATCCAAACTGGTTACTAGCCTTCTCCTGGAAAATAAAAACCTCATGTGCCATCAATTGAGATCAAAGTGTTCCTACAAATGCTAAGGGTATAAAGTTCTCTCTTCTATTTTAATCTGTGCTTAACTATGTGTTCAACTTTGAAATCTGTGTTTAACTTTATCAGTTTGCTTGTACCTAGGAAATCAGATTTGGGGTTCACCTGTTACAAATTGGATAACAGTAAAAGGTAACCTAAAAATGAGTCTTTCAATGTCAATACTGCCTTGCAAGTGGATTTAATGTATAAATCACAAGTGGAATTGGTTCACCTGCCAGAAAAGCAGAAAACTTAGCAAAGTTGTTACTAATAAAATTCTTGTGCTTCATTGATAAAGGTACACAATTTGCCTTAAAGTAAAAACTTACTAGAAACTGTAAGAGTTAATATCATTTATAAATGCTTTTATATTATAAAATAGCAGAAGAGTAACTGAAATTATAACTCGGTAGGTTTAGCCTAAATCTACTATTGTAAGTGTAAATCTTAAACTGAACATCCCTTCATTTATAATCACTTCAAGGCTAGCGTCACCCCTTGCCTTTGCTTATGGTTATTCCATAACAGCTTTTGCCCCCTATTGCTCAGGGGAAAACAAACTTGAGACATCCCTGTCTCTTGTCCTACTTGTTTTAGTGACCCTGCTTTCTCTCGTGGCTCCAAATGTGAACTAAATTGCTGCCTAGTGGAATTTTTGACCCTTGAGGTTGAACATCCACTCTTCCAGTTCAGCCGGAGTCCTGTTATCTCCGAGGACTGGGAATTGAAGGAGGCCTCCTGCCCCGACTGTCAGGGGTTCCTAAAAGTGGCAATTCATGGGAGAAACCAGTTTCCCTGAGGCTTCAATAGCCTCAGTGAGTATACTTAGAATTAGTCTTGCTCATCCAAGGTCTGCTAAAGTGAAAAATACAGTTCTAAAGCAAAGGAAAGTTATATTAAAGCATTGGAGACATTTTGGTTATAAGCCAATAATTATAGAATAAAATTATTGTGCAAAACTGTATGGTCACAGTGCAAATTAAAGTAACTAAAAGGAGTCTTCAAAGAAGTCTTTTAAATGTTATCTTACAGTTCAACTTATTTTGTAAGAGCATGAAAATTATAACAGTAAGTCCTGTGTTTCTGTGTCAAATTACTCATGTCTGCCTATTTGTTCAATATATAACTTCATACATTGGAATGATGTCAAGTTAACAAGTGAAAATTCTTAGATAAGCTGCATGTGAATATTCCTGGAGCCCAAATTAGGCTAAACAGGATGGAATAGTAATATAGAAATCTAAATATAAAAACTTGGGAAAAGAAAAAGGTTTTCCTAAGCTCTTCAACCTGCCTTATCCCCAAGGCCCTCTCTTTGCAAGAGCTGTGGGAGAAAGATGAGGTGTGAAGATTAAAACTCTATCTTCTAAGCTGGGGAATTAAAGATCATAGCTTGTTCTATAATTTCTCAATTTAGACCTTTTAACAGCCTTAAAATAAGGGTGGTTAATAATCCTGTTGCCAAATATCAACAAGTGAAGAAAAATCCTTGAAATCTTCCCTCTTTAAATGGATAAAGTGAATTCCATTGGTTGCTAATTGTAATCTAAGGTAAATTAAGCAGTCCATGTGGTTGTAGTAAAGCATCCTCTAAACTGAAGCATTTAAATGGCTAGTTCTAAGAAGCCATTACTAACTAAAAGCCTATACTGATATTAAGGGCAAAAAGGTAACTTTGTGTAACAGTGAAACCTGTGGAAAGCCACATCAATCTGCATATTCAAGTGGTGGTATCAAAGGACAATCTTGAATCCATTGGGAATCTTCAGTTTACATTTTAAAGAAAAATGGAAAGTGTTATTTTTTCTGTATTGCTAAAGTATAAAATACTTGCTAATTAATGTCTTCATGGTAAAAGTGTATAAAAATAAAAAGATAGACTTCAGCATTGTCAAATTCTCTTGTGCATTCAAACCATGTCTTCAATACACTGCAGGTTGCCTCTCCATTTGAGTTATTGGCTAGGTTGGTCACTGACCCCTAAAACAATAACAGTGTCTACTGCATCTCTGGTTGTGCTCCTGAACTCTATGAAAACTATGTTGCAGTTTCAAACTCCTGTAGCAGCCAACGGTGGCCCAAAAAAGCCAAATGCACAATGGACATTGCCTCCAGACTGGCACTGTTTCATAGTGCCAAAGGGTGTTATGCAAAAGGCCAGTGGAATACTGGAACCTACTTTACTAGCTTCTCTCTAGGGTCAGCGGTGCTGCAGCATGCTGGCTGTGTGAAGGACATACCAAGTGGAGCAATAAGCACCAAAGTACTGTGAGTAGAACTTAAACACAGTTGACATTATGGCCTGCTCCCATGGAGAAATACCATATAAGGTATTGCAAACCTGGAACTTAAATCTATTAATAACAGCTCAAAAAAAAAAAAAAAAAACTTATGCATTGAGTAGTACATTAATATTAGGTACTGCACCTATATCCTATCCTAGATATATGCCTGATGATTATAGTGGTATCTTTTCTATTCTAGATCATATGCAGAGGGACATTGAACATGTTAAAAGTCTTGGTAAACTTCATTTTCTAAGTAGTTAATGTACTTAACCCAGGTATCCCTCTTACCCCTTGTTCCAGCACCTATAGCAGTACTTAATGTTCCAAAATATACCCCAGATGAACAAACCAGGGCAGCTAGCCTGGGGTTCACCCTGGAAGCTAATGAGTGGCTTGCTAAGGACACTCAAGTCTACCTGGCAGAAGCAGCGCAGTGGAAGATCCTTCATGGACTTCACCAATCCACTCATCTAGGGAAGGATACCCTAACCAGCTTAGCTAAATAAGTTTTTGAAGGACAGGGCCTAGTAAAAACAGTCAAAGAAGTTACTAAGAGTTCCCCACTGTGTGCAAGTAATAACTCAAACATGGGAGGCTTAACCATCCTCCTCCCCTTAAACCCTCCTGTACAGATATGGGGATCATACCCTGGGGAGGACTGGCAGATAAACTTCACCCACATGCCATCCTGTCAGGGCTAAGCATTTCCCACCAGAAGGGAAATGGCAAATGAGGTGACTAAGACCCACTTCAACTTAGCCCCTTTGAGATGGTCCATGGGCAACCTTTCCTCAACCAAGAACTGGAAACCAGGTTCTGGTTAAAACCTGACAAGAAAACAGGTCTCTCTCTCAATTATAGGCAAAGTGGAAGGAACTTTACTCTGTAGTTCTGATCACTCCCACAGCTATTAAAGTTAAAGGAATTTCCAACTTCGTGTACTAATCCCGAGTGAAACCATCTACCCAGGAAAGTGCCAGGTCACCAGAAGCATCTGACAAAATGCATAAGTGCCAGTCATTGGACGGCCTGAGATACCTCTTCAAAAGACAAAGCTAAGCAGTGTCTATGTCAAAGCCAGCTGTTCCCTCTAACTCTACCCCAGACCCGTATTGTTAGAGGAAGGGCAAACCGGACACCCCTTAAAAAACTTTGTTTTCATTTCCTGTAGCTTAACTAAAAAGGGCAATTCCTCTTCTCATTCCTCTCCTACTATAGGAGCTAAGATTAGCAATTTATACCTAATCCCGTTGTCTATTACAATTTCTTCTCTCTGGATTTAACCAACAGCATAATGCAACTGAAAGAGGAATACTTTTCCCACTAACTTTGGGAAATGCAGCCTTTGCAGGCACCTGGCATTTTCTACTTTTGTGGTTCAGTATCCTCTTAGTGGTACCATATATCCTCAAGATTCTAATCAAGTTTATTTCTTCCAGAATCTTGTTAGCCGTATGGGGATTTCAACCAGTTTTGCCCAGGATGCCAGATCCATCTTCCCCAACCAAGATAGAATAGCCAGAGGGTTTTACACCTTGTCAGGTAGGGCCTACTGCCCCTGACCAGCAGGAAGTAGTTACAGAGGAATGAACATCTCTCTTCAGTACTCCTTTAAGAATAAAGGTGTAAACTCTCTGAGGGGGGAATGAAGCAGGCTTCATATAAGGAACGATGGATCTGGAACCTGATCAGTACCCCAAGATGGCTGCTGGAAGAGCCTCGTGAGATCTCTCCTGGAAGCCAGGAGAAGCTCCAGATAATTCTCCCAGGACATTATCATTGACCCCACCTGAGGGATTGATGGGTGGGGTAATCAAGCAAAACAGCAAACACCTGGAACTCCTCCCATGCCATTAGCAAAGGGGTGGAATAATTAACAATTTAAAAAGCAGGCACAAAGGTCAAATCGCCCCTTCTGCTCCTGTTCCTGACCCCTCTTGCCCCCCTGCTCCTGTTCCTGGCGGCTTCCACACCCTGCTGCTGATCTTGGGGCCCTTGTGGCTTCTGCACCCTGCTCTCGCCATGTCTCCCCTGCATGGATCAACACGCAAGTAAAACCTGGGCATTTATAACCTATAATGGGAAATTGTAGTCTATAAATCAAACCTCTCTATCACCCTTCAGCCCCTTACTCTCTACTGGGGACCCGTGGTCTGTTATTTTCTCCCACTTCTCTTCTCCCCCTACCTTAATAAATTGCTGGCCTAACTAATGTGATGTGCTTTGAAATTCATTTCTGCAGCATAAGTCAAGAACCTAGATTAAATCCCGTAATAATAGGGAAGCGGATGTGGCTCAGGTGGTTGGGTTCCCATCTACCATGTGGGAGGCCCTGGGTTCGGTTCCTGGGGACTCCTGGTGAGGGCAAGCTGGCCCCTGCCTGCGCAGAGCTGACGGCCTGGGCCCACGGAGAGCTGACAGCCCATGCCCGTGGAGAGCTGGCGCAGCAAGATGACCCCACAAAGGGAGATAAGCAAACACAGAGGAAATGCGCAGCGAATGGACACAGAAAGCAGACAGCACAAGCGGCAAAGGGAGGGAATAAATAAATAGATAAAAATAAAATCTTTTTAAAAAAGCTCGTGATAATTACATGTATTAAATCGTGTAACTGCTTAGAACTCTTCTTAGTGTACTGTATGGCAAGGATTCAATAAATATAATCCATTATTATTATTGAATTGGAGAAAGAAAAATTACATGTGTATAGGATGGGTATTAACCCTTGGAAATCATCTGGCAGTTTCATGAAATTGCCATTACAATCCTGTGACTATTCCTTATTTGCTATTAGGGAAGTCTGATATAGGGGATGGTAGCAGTCCTTTGCTAAGTGCCCAAAGAATAAGGCCCTGATTTTATTTTGCCACTGGCTTTTTAACCTACTCATTTTCCTATCACAGCCTTGATTTCATTGTGTACAAAATAGGAATGCTTGTGTTTTTGTTGTCTTCTTATCTAAGACTTATGCCGTGATTCATTCACTTACTAAACACAGAGGCAATACACTAGGAGTTAAAGAGAATAAAGATTAAAAAGACAGTCTTTGGCCTGAGGATTATTTGAATCTCATAGGCAAGACATACCTGTAAACAAAAAATGATAAGAAAGTGTTATATGTTCCAGAATTGAGATATGTGGGAATAATGGCTCCTCCTCTTCTGTGAAATGGTGTGGGGATAACTTCAGGGTTGGCATCTGTGAAAGGTGACATTTGTCTTGGAGCCTGAAGAGCAGGCAAGTAAGGACGGGCTTTACAGGCAGAAGGAACAACATGTGCATCTTGATGACAACTAAAAAAATGACAACTCAAGATCTACAATTTTGAGATTCCACAGAGATGTATTTATAATGTATTCTTAAAAATTCAGAAATTATCAGACCAAATTCAGAAATTATTAATAAATTGGAGCGATCAATTGGAGAACAGGAAGAGGGGATTCAAGATGAGAAAAGGTTCAGGGGAATTAATAAACTTAATTGTTTTTATTTAAGCCTTTTGAGTTCTATATTAAAGAAATTACTCTTTGGATTTCTGATATTTTTCCTAAGAGATATTTAAAACTATAATCCTGAAAATTAATATTTAATAAAAAAGGTGTAAGTTAGGTGATACGGATATTCAGAATTAGGAAAATATGTTTTTTTAATATGAGAGTTTCCATCCTGATTGGGAAGAGAAGATGTGCACATAAATACACAAAACCGGGAAGCGGATGTGGCTCAAGTGATTGGGCTCCCATCTACCATATAGGAGGTCCAGGGTTTGATTCCCGGAACTTCCTGGTGAAGGCAAGCTGGCCCACGTGGCAAGCTGGCCCAAGCAGAGAGCTGGCCTGCGTGGAGAGCTGATACAGCAAGGTGATGCAACAAAAAAAGACACAGAGGAGAGGCAATAAGAGACACGGCAGACCAGGGAGCTGAGGTGGCACAGGAGATTGAGTGTCTCTCTTTCTCTGGTAGGTCCTGAGATTGGTTCCTGCTGCCACCTGAAGAGAAAACAAGCAGACATAGAAGAACACACAGAGAGCAGACAGTGAAGGGGGAGATAATTAATTAATTAAAAAGAAAAAGAAAATTATACACAAATCATGTGAGCCTACAAATACACACACAGGATCACAGGCAAGTATTTATTGAATACCAAATAATCACTAAGGATAACAAGTGCTTAAGCAGTTTACAGAAAGTGTCATCAGCAAAGGCATCCTGACAGAGATTGTCTCTGTGCAGGACATTATAGGATATGTAGCATTTAAGTTTTGGTAAAAGGAAAAGAAAGCAGAGGGGAGCCATAGTACAGGGAGAAAAGCACAACGTAAAGAAGTATTTTTGATTTGGTCAAAAAATATTTGTAAGGAGTAGTGGAAGAGTAGAGGACATACTATAGATCAGTGATTTTTGATTGCTTCGCTGGTAATACAGGCAATAACAGATAAACGGAGGCAAAAATTGGATGCTTTTTGAGTTGGTGAATACATGAACTCATTATTGGTTAGTTATTGGTTTTTTTTTTTAATTTTTTTTTTATTTATTACATATCCCCCCCCCCAC
>PVKH010003123.1:0-25562 GCA_004027955.1 Chaetophractus vellerosus | reverse complement strand
TGATTCTTTACCAAACCTTTAACTGGTCCTCATGGGGAAGCTGCTTTTGAAGAGGTTCAAAGTTGGACATCCAATAGAAGAAGAAACAGAGCAGAGAAATGGAGCCCTCCCCCCATGGGCTAATGAACCCCTGAATAATTGACAATGGAGTATAACGCCAAGCAAGCTGTCTCTGCTCCCCATGGTTCCCCGCTCTAATCAAGACAAGCTCTCCCTCATTTCTGAAAGTAACTCGTGTAACTCATTTAACACAGTGTTCAGAGGTCAGACTCTGCAAAGAAAAAGGTAATGGATTTGATCTTTGTGAGAGGCTTTTCTTTTCCTTCATAAAAGGCATGGAGCAGAGCCAAAAAATAAAGGAAATTCTCACATTTACAGACGATCTGAAGGATGATTCAGAGTGATGGCTCAGAGGCAACTGGGCACCTGAATGAAATGGGATGTGAGGACACGTAAAGGTGGATGCTTTATGCAGAGATGAGCTTCCTGTGTTCACTGAGTCACAGCACCCAGAGGTGATGAAACATTGAGTGGAAGATCCTTGCAATGCAGGGCCCTCAAATGATCTTCCAGAGCCTATATGGTTCTTTCATTTCTCCAGTCAGATTTCTTTATCCCCTTCTTAAGCGTTTGTTATCTGTCTTCTGTCATGCTTTCGATTTTACCAACCTCTTTAGCCCGTTTATCTGCACTGACCTGATGTCACAGGGATTAGCTCCCAGGAGTCTGCATATTTTCCTAAGCTCTGGTTTTCCTATCACTTTACAATTGCACAGCTCTCCTGTATACCTTTTATAATAGGCTCCAGCACATCTGTCTTGTAACCCTTTATTCTGTCATGTTTTGCATATCGCATGTTTTTGAAGTACCTCATTATTTCCTGCTTGACCTCATTTTACTTTATTTACATTCTTATCTTGTCATCCATATTTGGTGACAGGGAGTTTACATGTTAGGAAAACAAGTTTTGAAATGTCACATAGTCGAAGTTTAAAGGCATTTTGCATACCACATCACTGACACTGCAAAATCTGTAACAACTAAATGCACCCAAAAAGGCTGGTCTATTTACAGTGAGGCACTAGGGTATAAACAAGCTGCATATGAGTTAGATGACATTCGCCGCACATGCTCACACTCATATACTCAGTTTTCTGTGAGATCCCCATGTCTTGGTTCATCAGGTGCCCTTGTGGCCATGTACTTAATGAGCATTGCTAGTTCACTTTCAGAGCTGGAAACAAAACCTACAGTGCTCTGCACTTTGAAGGCTTCGGTTCATGTAGTCATTCAGTCAGTAAGTATTTAGTGAGTGCCCACGATAAGCCAGGCACACATCGGGCAGTGGGGTACAGTGCTGAGCACAAGGCAATGTGGTTTTTGTTTTCATGGAGCTTATACTTTGGAGAGACAGACTTCATAAACTGAACACACGCGTACTTGTTAAATTAGTACCGTGACAAATGCGATAAAGGAGATGTGCTCGTGTTGTGAGATTCAATGACAGGCAGATGTGACCTGACTGGAGAGCGGTGAGAAGCTGTGAGGATGTGATGCTTGAGCTGCGATGAGAGCAAAGAGGAGGCACTGACTTGGTGAAAGGAGAAGGAAGAGCATCGCAAGGAGAGGGGACGACAGGGGCGAAAGCTCTGTGGCTGGAGGAGGGGCCGTGAAGTATCAGAGCCTGAGAGGCTTGGAGGGATTGTTGAGAACAAGCGGGGCTTTGTGTGAGATCAGCCAGTGAGGGAAGCTGCGGCCAGAATGTGTGGGGCCTTAGCAGCCTTATTATAGGGTCTTACCTTTATCCTGAAAGAAACAGGGAGCTGCTAAGGGGTTTCAAGCAATGAGCAGATAGATCAGATTTGTGTTTTGAAAAGGGAGTTCCTTATCTAGCAGAATAGAGTGAGGCAAATACAAGTTGAGTTGTATTTCAAAGCCTTCATAGTTTCTTGATATATATACTTAAAAATGCTGTGTCTTTGTGTTCAGAAAATTGAGTATTTTATTAGTGGTAAAGGCCTTGGAGAGAAGGAGGGAAGGAAAGAACAGGATAAAACTGACATATATTGAAGCAGGCACTTCAAATATTATCGTTCCCATTTTACAGATGAGCAAAATTGACTCTCCTGTTAAATAATGTGACAGACTGTCATTCTACCAATGACTAGGTTGATTCAACTGGCCCTGCAGGCCAGGAAAACACTATGTCCTCCTGAAGCTGGCTAGTAAAATAGGGAATCAGTAGATGGATCTGGAGCCTGGCGTGGACACTGATACCCCAAGATGGCTGTTGGAAGGCCCTCGCAAGATTTCTGCCACCCAGAATGAGATTCCCAGAGATTCCCAGGAGAAGCCCCGAATATTCTCCAGGGACATTATGATTGGGCCCACCAGGGGGGTTGATGGGTAGGGTGATCAATCAAAACAGCAAACACCTGGGACTCTTCCCATGCCATTAGCAAAGGGGTGGAATAATTAATGGTTTAAAAGCAGGAGCAAAGGTCAAATCTCTCCCGCTCCCTGCTCTCCTGTCCCTGCTCTCAGCCCTTGTGGCTTCTGTGTCCTGCTCTCGTCCTGTCTCCCTTGCACGAATCAACATGCACGTAAAACCTGGGCATTTATAATCTATAATGGGAAACTGTAGTCTATAAATCAGCCCTCTTGATCATTTTTCAGCCCCTTACTCTCCACCGGGGACCTGTGATCTGTTATTTTCTCTCATTTCTCTTACTTCCCCACCTTAATAAATTACTGGCCTAACTAACCTGACGTGCTCTGAAATTCACTTCTGCAGCATAAGTCAAGAACCTAGACTGAAATCCGGTAACACTCCCACCTAATGTGCATGCCTCCAAGGCTGCTCAGAGGAGGCCTGGAATTTGGTCAAGGCTGTAGAGCAACTGTAAGCCCATGATTGGGCAACTTGCCTAAGATCAGAGCAAGGCAACCAGGGCGTTGTTTAGCCAGAATTTCAATATCAGGTCTCTCTGGCTCCTGCTGTTTTTACTACCCCATACTTCCTTAGAAGAGAGAAAGAGATTGCGGAAGAAGGAAAGGGGCCAAGAAAGGGAGTGGACACTGAAGTCACTAAGACAGGCGAAGACTTCTCAGTAAATCTTCCAGGAAAGGAAGAAACTGAATGAGCTTAAGAAAGCTGATCAATGAAAGTATCTTAGATTAGCTGACAGAAAACAAATGAAGTGAATGTGAGTTCCTTAACGGGAGTCCATGACCGGAGGTTTTAGGCTGACGTAGATCCACTGATGAGTGTACTGTTTTGACCCAGCTTTTTCCAGGTGGGAAATTCTGTGTGTGAGACAGTCTCCTGTTGCTGAGAGATACAGCCGCACTGCTTTGCTTCTCTGGACTTCAGAACATATGATTTCAAGATGGTATGTCACATAATTCAAGTGCAACAGCAAGATGTGAGATGACTGCTTTCCAAATTCAAGCAGAGCCTCCAGCTTGGTAGACCTGCACATTTATGGCCCAAACCACCTCAGTTCCGTGGAAGATAAAGTGGAATTCCTCTAGGGAGCTCTGGGGATCTGCACACAACTAAATCTATCTCTTCACAGCACAGACACCTCTTAAAACTGGCAGGAAATGACAAACTCTAAATAATTTGGGCCACTAAAGTAAATTTCCTAGATGTGAAAAACATCTTTAAAATTTCAAATAAAATGTTAAGGCACAGGATCAAAAATTTATAACAGACTTTTCTCAGCATGTATATTTCTAAGGCATTTCAAACATTTCTGCATTAGTCTCTTCCAGAAGTCCAGCAGGGTATACTAGAGCAGTGTTGAATGATTCTGCTGAGGCCCAGACCCTGCTGGTAAAAACTGCTTCATCCTTCCTTTCCCACAGCCGTTCCTTCTTCCCCTTGGCCTAGTATCTTTTTACAACAGCAGATAGACATAGGGCGGCTGCGGGACTTACGCTGCCTGCAGAGTTGTTTTGTTTGGCCTGCACAGTTTTATGTGTGTTTTTTTAATTAAAAAAATATTATTGCAAATCTGGGCTGATTCTTAAAAATACAGATTTTTAGTTTCTCTTGAAAAATCAAAGACTTCCTTGAAAGAATAAGCCAGCATTTTAACAGATTAACAACATTGGCCTGGGGTAGTAGTGGGTGCTGCTCAGGGAACTCTCATGATTTGCAGAAACTGTAATTATCTATGTGGAAAGTCCAGAGTTTTCTATAGATAAATTATTTAAGTTAATAAGAGAGTTTTGCACAATGCAATCAACTAATATACAAAATCAATTGCCTTTCTTTCTCTGGCAACAGGCAGCTAATTTTAAAATTTCATTTAAGAATACTATATGCACGAATGAAAATAAAGCATACAAAGTGCATGGGAATAAATCTAAAAAATATTTGTAGGTCTGTTATTGCAAATCAATAAAACTTGTCAGCACATACATCCCAGTTACAAGGTGAAGATGTTATAAAAGGGCACTCTTATTTATAAGACAAAATGCATTTTATGGAAATGGGGAATATATTACACTTTTATGCAAAAGGGAATTTGTTTTACTTATTTAAAGTACAAACATGATCTCCTTTAATAATCTCTTTTAACTGATCCTCAGATTTTTATATAAGCACTTAGAAATACTATCCCATCCTTCCAAATGTCTCTTGATTTCTTAGATTCCCTGCTTCACTGAGCTTAACTAGTAAATGATTTTGTATATTCTTATTCTCTGCCTGTGTTTTCTATTTATTTTTGATTTTTAATTAGATTGTATCTCTGACAGCTTTGTACCAGAGATTTATTCACTAGTTATGAAAATTTTATCCTTATCAACTTTAAGACTATTTTACAACTTATAACCAGTCTAGTCTTCTTTTCCAAAAAATAGCTCTAATAATATTTTTCAGTAACTTCTTACACTTTTTCTTAAAATCTGAGTGTTCCTCTTATGACATTAGCCTTCTTGAGTGACCAAAGAAAATCGAACATAATGATTGTATATTTCTATTTCTTATTCTTATTTTCTGAATTTTCAGATTTTTTTGTCTATCTTCTAATACATCAGCATTAATTGATGCTGAAAACTTTCTAGTAATTAAAGTCAAAACTTGCTACTCTCCACTTCTTTTTGATAAAATGAATATTTTATGTTATTATGATCCACATGGCTTTTCTCCATGTTTATTCTAACTATACTGTTCCACCCCAATTCTCTTCCATGACATATTTTTTAAAAAACAAATTGATTTTATTGATGCATATTAATAAAACATACAATTCATCCAAAGTGTATAATCAGTGCTATTTGGTATAATCACAGAGTTGTGCATTCATCTCTTCAATCATTATTAGAGCATTTTCATTATTTCAATAATAATAATAATAAAAAACGAAAAAACAGACTTAAACAAAGAAAATTCCTTACCTCTCAGTCTCTCTATGTATCTCCTGCTGTACACAACTGCTATTTCTGGCTATTCTTGCACATTTATTTATTTGTTTATTAAGCCGTTTTATTCAGATATACTCACATACCAAATGATCTACCCAAAGTGTATATCAATGACTTTTAGTATAATCACAATGTTGTACATTCATCATCTCAAACATTTTAGAACAATTTCATTAGTCCAAAAAGAAAGGCTTCACACCCCTTACCATTTCTTCCCCATAACCACTAATTAAATTTTACCTTTATAAATTGATTTATATTTACATTTTATATAAATGGAATCATATACTATGTAGTACTCTTTGTCTGGTCTCCTTCACTTAGTATAATTTTTTTTGGTCTGATATTAACGTTTTGTAGTATTGACCTACATTTGTTCAGCTTCAAAGAAAAATGGTCTGATATATGCAGTTTTACCCATATTCATATTTCACATAATATATTTAGTTCCTAACAGCACAATCACACAGTATTTGTCCTTTGGTATCTGGCTTGCTTCACTCAACATAATGTCCTCCAGGCTCATCCATGTTGTCATATGTTTCATGACTTCATTTCTTCCTAATGCTGCATAATATTCCATCGTGCATATACACCACAGTTTGTTTATCCATGCATCAGTTGATAGACTGCTGGGCTTTTCCCAACTTTTGGCTATTGTGAATAATGCTGTTATAAACATCGGTGTGCTGATATCTATTCGTGTCTCTGCTCTCAGTTATTGTGGGTACATACCTAGCAATGGTATTGGCAGGTCCCATGGCAAGTCTATATTCAACTTCTTTACGAACTGCCAAATAGTCCTCCACAGCAGCCTACCAACAGTGAATAAGCATTCCTATCTCTCCACATCCTCCCATACATTTAGTTTTACAACTTTTTAATAGCGGCCAGTCCAATAGGTGTGAAATGATATCTCATTGTAGTTTGATTTGCATTTCCCTAATTGCTAGTGATGTTGAACATTTTTTCATGTGTTTTTTTGCCATTTGTATTTCTTCTTTGGACAATTGTCTTTTCAAGTCTTTTGCCCATTTTTAAATTGGATAGTTTGTCTTTTAGTTGTTGAGTTGTATGATCTCCTTATATATCGTGGATATTAAACCCTTATCAGATGTGATTGCCAAATATTTTCTCCCACTAAGTTGGCTGCTTTTTCACCCTTTTGACAAAGGCCTTTGATAGGCAGAAGTGTTGAATTTTGAGGAGGTCCTCCCAATTATCTAGTTTTTCTTTTGTTGCTTGTGCTTCTGGTGTAAGGTTTAAGAAACTATTTGCCTACCACAAGATCTTGAAGATGTTTTCCAACATTTTCTTCTAGAAGTTTTATGGTTGTTGTTTTTATATTTAGGTTCTTGATCCATTTTGAGTTAATTTTTGTATAAGGTATGAATAGGGGTCTTCTTTCTTTCTTTTGGATGTGGCTATCCAGTTCTCCCAAGGCCATTTGTTGAATAGACTGTTCTGGCCCAGCTGGGTGGGCTTAACAGCCTTGTCAAAAAAATCACTTGACTATAGATGTGAGGGTCGATTTCTGAGTTGTCAGTTCGGTTCCATTGATCATTCCGTCTGTCCTTATGCCAGTACCATGCTGTCTTTACCACTGTAGCTAAGTAATATGCTTTAAAGCCAGGAACTGAGAGTCCTTCAATTTCATTCTTCTTTTTAAAGCCATTTTTGGCTATTCGGGGCTCCTTACCCTTCCAAATAAATTTAATGATTTTCCTCTGCAAAAATGGCTGTTGGGATTTTTATTGGGATTGTGTTGAATCTGTAAATCAGTTTAGGTAGAATTGACATCTTAACAATACTTAGTCTTCCATTCCCTGAACATGAAATATTATTCCATTTATTTAAGTCTTCTTCAGTTTCTTTTAGCAATGTTTTGTAATTTTCTGAATACAAGTCCTTTATATCCTTGGTTAAGTTTATTCCTAAATATTTGATTGAATAAGTTGTTATTACAAATGGAACTTAAAAAAATTTCCTCCTCAGATTGCACATCAGTAGTGCAAGGAAATGCTATTGAGTTTTGTGTATTAATCTTGCATCCTTCCTTTTACTGAACTCATCTATTAATTCTAGGAGCTTTTTTTGTGGACTTTTCAGGATTTTCTAGATATAAGATCATGTCATCAGTGAATAGTGAAAGTTTTACTTCTTCCATTCCTAAATGGGTGCTTTTTATTTCTTTGTCTAGCCTTATTCCTCTAGCTAGAACTTCCAGCACAATATTGAATAATAATGGTGACAGTGGGCATTCTTGTCTTGTTCCTGATCTCAGTAGGAAAGCTTTCAGTCTTTCACTGTTGAGTACAATTCTAGTTGTAGGTTTTTCATAAATGCACTTTACCATATTGAGAAAGTTTCCTTCTATTCTTTTTTTTTAAAGATTTATTTTTATTTATTTATATATCCCCTCCCTTGCTGCTTGTGCTTGCTGTGTTCATTTGCTTTGCATTTTTCTGTGTCTGCTTGTCTCCCCCTGCTGCGGCGTCCCGCTGAGTCAGCTCACCGCACGGCAGCTTGCCTTCTCCAGGAGGCCCCGGGAACCGAACCCGGGGCCTCCCATGTGGTAAACCAGAGCCCTACCAATTGAGCCACAGCTGGTTCCCCCTTCTATTCTTAAATTTGGTGTTTTTTTTTTTTTTTATCAAGAAAGGGTGCTATATTTTGTCAAATGCAATTTCTGCAACAATAGAGAGGATCATATGATTTTTATTCTTCAATTTATCAATGTGGTTTTTTACACTAAGTGATTTTCTTGTCTTGAACCACCCTTGCATACCTGTGATAAAACTCACTTGATCATGGTGTATAATTTTTTAAATGTGCTTTTGGATTCAGTTTGAAAATCTTTTATTGAGGATTTTTGCACCTATATTCATTGAAGATATTGGTGTGTAATTTTCTTTTTTTGTAGTATCTTTATATGGCTTTGGGATTAGAGTGATGTTGGCTTCATAGAATGAGTCTGGTAGCATTCTTTCCTGTTCAATTTTTTGGAAGAGCTTGAGCAAGATCGGTATTCGGTCGTATTTGAATGATTGGTAGAATTCACCTGTGAAGCCATCTGGTCTTGGGCTTTTCATCTTTGGGAGGTTTTTGATGACTGTTTCAATCTTTTCACTTGTGATTGGTATGCTGAGGTCTTCTATTTCTTCTAGGGTCAGTGTAGGTGTTTCTAGGAATTTATCCATCTCTTATACATTGTTGAGATTTTTGGCATACAGTTGTTCATAGTATTCTCTTATGATCTTTCTTTTTTCTGTGGGGTCAGTGGTAATGTCCCCCCCCCCCATTTCTGATTTTATTTATTTGCATTTTCTCTCTTTTTCTTTGCATGACATATTTTAATATCTAACTCCCCCTCTCTTCCCACAAACTAATAACTCACTCTTTTGTCTTAATAATAGTAATACCTCCTGATATATTTCTTAAACTCCTCCAAGAACTTTATAAGACAAATGTCATTCTTCCTACTTTATAGATGAGAAAACTGAGATTCAACATAGTGAAGTAATGTTTCTAAGTTAAGTAAGGCAAAGGTACTATGTTTGCCGTTTTAGAAGTTGGGAGAGGGGCTGAGGGTTTGAAAGCACTCAAAACAGTCATATTTTTAAGTAAGTCTTTAAATTCATTGATTTAATCAGTGATGTGTGACTCATTTCTGGGATGTGTCTACAGGACAGTCACTTAGGTGGGAAGATCTTTGGCATTTCTCTCAGATGTCTGGGGTACCACTCAGATGCCTAAGGAGATGCTTTAAAAATACTTATCTGGGGAGCGCATGACTCCCACATGGGAGGTCCCGGGTTTGGTTCCCGGTGTCTCCTGAAAAAACAAACAAAAAACAAACAACAAACAAAACAATGGTAAAAAAGCAACTCAGGGAAGCTGATGTGGCTCAGTGGTTGAGTGCTGACTTCCTATATATGAAGTCCCAGGTTCAATCCCCGGCCCAGGTACCTCAAAACAAAAACAAAAACAGAAACAAAAAACTTATCTGTGCCAGTTTCTCAGAATGCCCAGGAGGAGAAGGATGTCCTTACACACATACTAGCCATCTCCTCTGACAGCTCCTATACATGGTTTGCACTGCATTCTTACCAAAGCCTTGTACTATAAAACAGGCATATACCATTTTCCTATAACCAAGACTAATGTTTAAAGGCTAAAATCTGGTACATTAACAAAGTGTTCAAAATAAGTACTATTTACATGCCTAATCTAAGAGCACAGTAATTCATTAATGTAAACATGAAATGACATTTCAGAGTCACCCAGATCTTTAGCAGTCACTCAGATTTGAGCAATTTTATCGTATTGGATTTAATCTAGACATTTGTAATTTCCGGATCACTACCTGGCCTTTTTCTTCTTTTCCTGATCATGAAAAAAGAAAAAAACCCACTGTTTTCCAAACTTGCTAGATGATTAAATTTTTGTGCCTGCATGTATGTGTGTGCACGTGTATGTGTTTAGTGAGGGCAGAGAGAAAATAATGCATTGAGACTGAAGGTCAAGGAAGTGTATTAACAAGGAAGAAAGTGCTTAGTGTTTTTTTTTTAATTTATTGAAGCATATCATTCATACATGAACATACATAAACATAAGTAAACATTGTAAACATGTTAAACATGTAAACATTGTAAACAATCAGTAAAAATTGTGAACTTACCAAACAAACATGCATAACATCATACAGGGCTCCCCACCACAAATACTTTGCATTGTTGTGAAACATTTGTTAACAAATTATGAAAGAGCATCATCAAAGTATTACTACTAACTATAGTCCATACCTTACTCCCCTCTACTTTTTTTCCTCAAGGGTTTATTTATTTATTTATTTACATGTATTCATTTTTACCCTCCCCCCTGTTTTTGCTGTTTCTGTGTCTATTTGCTTGGCAACTCTCTGTGTATGTTTCCGGCCCTCTCTTTTCATCCTTCTCCTCCTGTCTTCACTGGGATTCGATCCTCAGAACCTCCTACCGCCTGAGCCACCTTAGTTCCAGCTTTTTTGGTGCGTCTCATCTTGGCTCTCCCTTGTGTCACTCTCCTGTTATATCATCATCTTGCTGCATGGCTCGTGGGGCCTGATGGCGCACATGCGCGTGGGGCCTGGGGGCTCACCCTCTCGCAGGGCCTGGCAGTGCACCCTCTCATGGGGCCTGGTGGTGCACCCATGCATGGGGCCTGGGGGGCTCACCCGCTTGTGGGGCCTGATGGCACATCCGTGCATGGGGCCTGGTGGCCCACGCGCCTTCTATACTTTTCATGTTTTAATTTTTACTAGGAGGTCCCGGGGACTGAATCCAGGTTCCTCCATATGGGAGATGGATGCCCAACCATCTGAGTCACATTCGTGCCCCTGCTATATCTCTTAAGGTTGACCAAAGATACCTAGAGTTACAGTCATTTCCAATACAGGCTTAGTTTATCACCAGCATTCTAAAAGCCGGACCTAGGTCTGGGGACACATGCATGGTTTCTAATACAGCAAATGTTTAGCCTACCCTGATTATCACAAAATCAAGAAAGTGAGAATATTCGCATGTGCTTAGTGTTCTAAAGGCTGGTCAGACCTAGGTGGTAGCTTCTCTTCTTGAGCTTATTTTTAATGATATACTGTGAATGTCTAGCTCATCTACATCTCTCAGGAGTCTTGGAAGTTTACAAACCAACCCATAATACCCATGGTGTTAACAGCTGCATTATAAGCATGATCTGTACATATATTTAAGATATATATGAGTACCAATAGTATCGGGGGGAAGGGCTTTACAATAAAATGAAAAATGGGTCCCTAATTTTATTGTGAAGTTTCTGAATTTCACATGTTATCCAGTTTATTAATAAGTTTCAAATAATCAAAACATTAAGTCATATGAATGTTAGTCATTCCTGGATCCTCGCTGAAATAATTTAAACACATCTATGAATTAAGAGTCATTAATTATTGATAAGCACTAATGCAGGTAGAAAAGGTTAGCTTTAAACAATTATATTTGATAATGAAAACAGGGTCTGAACTAATTATGTGCTGTGATCAAGAATAATTGTTGATCTTTAATCCTACAGATATAAAATATTTATCTAACTCTAATAGCAAATAATACAAGAACCTGTGAATTTACATCATGAAATAGTCCCTTTCCATGACATAGAGTCTGGTGCCATGAGTGTGGAAAACCCAAAATGTTTGAATATCAGACATAATCCATTGATAGAAGATAAAAGTTCCTGAAAAGCTCCTAGCCTTATTGTGAAGATCAGATATAAAATTAACTAGTGTAATCTGATCCATGAAATTTCTGTGACTCTTAGTGGCTCATTTTCTTTGAGAATTAATTAAATGCCAGAAGTTAATATCTATATTGTGGCAGTTAAGATATTATTTATGAATTCCAAAAAGAGATATTTGATTATGGCTGTAAACTGACCTATTCCCCTGGGTGTGATACCTTTTGATTGTATTAGATTCAGCTGAGATACCTTTGATTAAATTATGTTAAAGTTAGGGCTTTGATTCGTCCACATCATTAGGGCGATTCAGTTTGAGTCCCTGCCCCTTTGTGGGCTATATAAAACACACTCAATCAAGGAGACACACAGAAGTAGATACATGGGGAAGATACACAGAAGCAGAGACATGGGAATAGAGAGAGCTCCATAGACATGGCAGAGGCCCCAGGAAGAGAGATGAGCCATTTGCCCGATAGTTTACAGCTGCCCTTGTGAAGAGAACAGAGCAGCTTAGCCCAGAAGGAAACAAGTCCCAGGAAGAGACATGAGCCCTATGCCAGCCATAGCTGAGATCAGAAGAAGCTGGGACCATGGAGCCTTAAGAGGAAAGAGGAAGGCTGAACCCTTGCAGACATTGCCCACCATCTTGCTTCAACACATGGCAACAGACTTTGGGTGAGGAAGTACCTCTATGGTACCTTGAGTTGTACTCTTTAGGGCCTTGTTCCTGTAAGCTCTTACCCCAAGTAAATACCCTTTATAAAAGCCAACAGATTTCTGGTACTTTGCATCAGCACCCCTTTGGCTGACTAATACATATATCTCTATCTCTACCTCTATCTCTACAGTAGTCCAAAGTAAACTGACCTATATTATCTAAAACTAGCCATAATAATTCCTTTTAGATAGCGTGAACACAGAAAACGATGGGTTGCTGTATAAAACTGGCATGGAAAATGATGACAGATTACTTCATTTTTATAATCTTTGACCAGAAGTAATACTATTATTTTCTGAAGCCCAGGTAAAGGACTCATTTTTATCACTTCCTGGAAGAAAAAACATCTTTCATAAAATGGAGCACCTGCCTACAGAATTTTAAATCCATGTTTAGATAGATTTAAGGTCCACAGGTAAGCCACTGGAACAGGATGGAAATCTTGGACAGTGAACCAGGAGGGACTGACAAAGCCTGAGTCACACACATCCTACCTCCGCCATACTTGTGTCAAGACAGCTTCCCTCCAGCTTGGTGGCTCTCAAAAGTCAGTGCGCACCAAATTCACCTGGAGGGCTTCTTAAAACACAGTTTGCTGGCTCTACCTCCAGAGGTTTTTTTTTTTTTTTCTTCTTCTTCTTCTTCTTCTGATTCAGAAAGTCTAAGGAAGGGCTGAAGAATTTGTTTTTCTAACAAGTTCTTAGGTGATGTAGATGCTGCTTGTCAAGAGATGATGCTGAGAATCACTGTTCTGGCTTATCTTCTATAAAAAAGAGTGCTCTTTTCACCTAAGGGTACTTCTAGATTTAGGCTTCTTTGCCTGGAGAGTACTGTGCATAGCTACCAGCCAACCATTTAGACCCCTTATTAAAAATTGTGGCTTACTGTTTGGAATGGATAACAAACACCCACACAAGCCACCACTCAATTCTACCAGGGGACAACTTAACCCTGAATGACAAGGCTTTATCTTCCTCACAGAGCTCTGTTTGTTTCACTCATGTCCTCTGTGCTGTATTGATTTTACCTGCACTGCAAAAATAATTTTTTTTAATTTAACTACTTGAGAGTTGGCTTTGTAGCATGTTATGATTGTGCTCTTTTGGTTTAAAGGGAAGCTTGTGTAGTCAAGAAACCATAAGAAGGTCTATCTTAGAACCACCTTTAGATAAGACAAAAGGAAGATGGTGTTCAGGATTGGGGTTACCACACTCTGGGGTCAGCCTCACCTAGGTTCAAATTCCAACTCTGACACTTCCTAGTTGTCAAAGGATTGGGGGAGGGATCAAAATAGACAATGTTTGCATTCCTTCTCCTTTTGCATTATGGAAAATTCCTTGACTTTGGAATGAGAGCTACAGAAACAGTAGACTTGGTGGTAGGAATAAAATATCTCCAGGAACCTGAATTCAGTTGACCAGGAACAATTAGTTGGTGAAGCTTGACACAAAAATCTGAGGTTCCAGAAGCCAAGGGCCACAGCTTTACCGCATTAACTTAGAGAGCAAGGAGGGCAGGCAAGAATGAATTCTAGATTTTATTTATTGTAATAATCAAGTTTTATTATGTGTGTACTAGTTGCCATTTTATAGAGATAAAGAGAGAGAGAGACCAAATTTTATTGTTTTCCTACCTTTAGATAAAGAATTTATTACCCATCAATCAGAGGTCTCATAGTAGCTATTACATAAATAAAAAACCCACCATCAATTTAAACTCTAATTGGAATATTTCTAACTGCTATCATTTTTTGAGGACAATCTGTATTCAAGAAATTAATCCCTCTTACTCCTAATGCTTCTGTCTATACGATATCAATCCAGAAGACCAGTCAACACAAAGAGATAGTTCCAAAGAAACACGGAGTCATTTGATTACTACATGTAGGAGAAAAAAGCATAAAACCAAAGATGAATGTTACAAGATTAAATCTCTAGTGAAAATTTAATTATAAATCTGTGGTGGCTTGTCTATATGAACCCAGAAAACATGTTCTTAAACTTAATCCATTCCTGTGGGTGTGAACCCTTGTAAATAGGACCTTTCGATGAGGTTACTTCAGTCAAGGTGTGGCCCAGCTAAATCAGGGTCAGTCTTAATTCTATTACTGAAGGTCTTACAGAGAAAGACAAAGCCAAAGGCATGGTCAGAAGGTGAAAGTTAATGGAACTGAAAGAGAAAGAAGAAGCCAGGAGAGGCTGCCAAAACAACAAGGACCAAAGATCACCAGCTCTAGTACACTACAGTCTTCTGGGAGAAAGCATTGCCTTGATGGCACCTTGTTTTGGACTCCTCCCAGCCTCAAAATCATGAGGCAATAAATTCCTATTGTTTAAGGCAATCCATTGCATGGTATTTGTTTTGGCAGCTAGGAAACTAAAACAAAAACCAAAGGGAAATATATAGAATCATGTTTCCATTTCAATCTACTCCTTAGATTTCCTCTCTTTGTCTATCTCTTAGTTTGCTTTTTAGGAAAATATTTAGGTTTGTCAAGTAGAAGTTATAAGCAGCAGGAAAACGAGAGACATTATAATTCTTACATCGTGTTGGCTCAAACATTTAGAAAACGTAGTCATGAAATGAAAGGATTGCAAAAATCTGCATCAAGTCAGTTTGCCTGGGTTTTTTTTTCTTTCAGAATTAAGCAATTCTATAAAAAGAGACTGGTCTTACCCTCATCCGTCCATTTCTTATCGCTGGTCCATCTTCTGCTAATCTTAATACATACAAATCCATTTTGTATTCCCTTCCTCCACGAATGCTGAATCCAAACCCTTTGGCTCCTTTCTCCATGTCCACAGTGAAATAATCAAAATCCTTTGGGTTTGGGGAGAAAACAGAACAAATAATTTTTAGTATCAGAGAAGCTTCTGTGGTCAGTCTTTCCATCCTCCACTCTCATGATAATATGCTCCAAATGATATGATGTTGTGAGAAGTAATCTGACTTCATCATCTAGCAAAATGCAAGACAAAATTTCAAAGGTTTTGTGAAGATGAGAACATAGTTTACTTGGTCATTAAAAGAAGTATAGGAGAGTGGATGTGGCTCAAGCAGTTGAGTGATTGCTTCCCACATGGGAGGCCACAGGTTTGGTCCCTGGTGCCTCCTAAAAACAAAAACAAAAAACAAACAACAAACAAACAAATGAAAAAGCCAAATCAGGGGAGATGATGTGGCTCAGTGGTTGAGCACTGGCTCCCCACATATGAGGTCCTGGTTCAATTCCCAGCCCCAGTATGTAAAAAAAAAATCAAACAAAAATACTATGGTATAGCTTGTTTACTTAGATACCAACAGTTTACTTGGCAAACATGTAATTTTTGCATATAGGCCTAAATGACATGATCTCCTGCTTGAGCTTTCTCATTTACTGGTGTTAAGAATCTTAAATAAATGTGTCAGGATCATGTGTGTGAGTGTGTGTGTGTGTGTGTGTAAAAATTACAGGGTTTGTTGATTAGAGGAGTGAAAATTAATGGGGTTTTTCTTTAACTTTCTGTTTCGCAGACTACTGAATATCAAGTTGAAGTGTTCAAAATGCAATTTCTCTTTTATATAAAATGCAAACTGGCCAATATTTCCTGACCTTCACTCTTCTCCTTAAAATCTTTGTGGATAAAGATGATCCTCAATTCATGATAAAGCACAATGTATTCTGAAAGAGTTGAAATTCAACTTGACTTATATCTTGGTATCTACTTTGCCAGATACTGAGTATTTATCAAGCTCTGGACTATTTCTTTTCATAAATTTATCTCACTGAATGCTCGCCATGACCTATAAGGTAGTCCCACCCTTTAGGAAACTGAAGCTCAGAGAGGTTGAGGAAGTTGCCCCAGGATGTACCCAACGTGAACAAATTACCACAACTGCACCATCCTGTAAAGAGTAGCTTGGCGGTGGTTGCAGAGACTACAGCCTAGATGACTGCAGCCAGGCCTGGCCCTATCCTTATGCATAGTGGCTTGGCCCTTTACCAGAGTGGGAGGTAAGGGGCTTTATAAATAATGATGGGCCAAAAATACCTCCACTGCTGGCATCTGGAAAATTTTCTGCATTGATAGTATCCTTTGAAGTCCCAGATAAGAGCATTTTTAAACCTGGACAAGGCAACGTACTAGATATTAGTTAGGTAATATCAGCAGGGATTAGTTCATCCCTCACCACTCACCCACTATTTACATCCATCCATCCATTTATTTATTTGCCTAATTTATTCCAAAGGAAATCTACCTAAGAGTTTTAAGGGAGTGGGTGTCATCTGGATAATAGCAGGATCAGGACTAGAACTTTGGCTCTCTCTCACTGAAGTGTGCTCTTTCCTCTGCCTTCTACACGTGGCAAGGGGCCCTTTTCTACTTCATTCCCTGCACTTCAGGAAGTCACGGGCCTGCCTGTGGATGGAGGGGGCAGAGGTACCTGGGGCTGCCTGTAGTCTGACAGAGGGTACTGCCTGGTGTCGGGGGAGTGCTGCCTGTAGTCCAGCAGCGGAGGCTGCCTGTAGTCCAGAGGTGGGGGCTGCTGGTAGTCCCCTCCGGGGGGCTGCCTGTAATCCAGTGGGGGCTGCCTGTAGTCTGTGAACGGAGGCTGCCGGATGTCTGGTTTCACATCTTGTCTGGCTTTTACTTCTGACCTGTAACTAAATAAACAGAAGCGGCATTTGCTCAGCTGTCTCAGCCATCTGAGGAGACCAGCAGCGCCTGATGGTGCAGCCTCTTGGCACGGTCCAGCCGCAGAGCTCCAGGCCACTCCTCTTGGCGGTCCCTTTGCATGTTCAGGATTATGAGAAGATTAAAGAAATAAAAAGTATTATTTACAATTTTTTTGGACACATGCCATATTGTATGCTTTTTCATTTGACTCCTTAAGAAATCAAGATAAAAATGATGGTTCAACCAGAACTTTGTGGAAAAAGACTTATGGATATCCCACTTAAGACTTTGTATTTAAATTCTGTACAACCACAACAAACCTAGGGGGTTAAATGCTTAACTATATATCCCCCAAATATCTGTCTTAACACCAGTTAACCAACTTGCTCTCTTTCTCCCTCTGTCTGCCTTCCGTCCCCCTGCTTCTCTCTCACACACACTTTGACAGATCATTCATTTCTTGATGGAAACACTGTTGAAGTGATCTCTAAATACTTTACAAGTACATAATTAAGGCTATTTAACCTGCTAGGTCGGGTCTTTCTGAATATCTTACAGAGGTTAAAAGAGTGGTGGCAGGGTATAATCACCAACTACAAATCAAGTAGAAAGTTATTGGGTCATTAGTAAAAGCAGAAGCACACCTACCCAAAGGTTTTAATAACAGACCATAGATATTAAGATTAGCATCAGATACTACTGTGGTCATTGGATGCAAGGGAAGGCAAAAAAATATTATACCCATTTGTCCCTTGCTGTTTCTAGTTACTAATATGATAAATACAGAGAGCCAGAACCAGTAGTTTTGCAAATCCAAACTACTTTAAGCTGAGGGGGTTCTGGTTCTGAAAAGGAACTAGAATAGCAAATACCAACCATTATGGAATCATTAATAAGGTAAACTGAAAAATTATCACCATTGTTTTAGGGCCCACTTGATTCTGTACTTCATTGCCTATTGCCATGTCGAGTCTATAATGAGCTACCCATGGATGTAAGGAGATTAAAAAAGTGCATTCTATTTAATAACATTTTCATCTAAAATTAATACAGAGGGTATGAGGAATTGAGAAAATATTTAGCACCAAAGAAAAGTTGTAATGAGTCAGGAAAAGAGGTTCAAAGCAGGCAGAATTTTTACCTTTAAGAGTAGATGGGTTCTAAACTGGTTTATGGGCTCACTGATGCTGATTAGTATTATACATTTTTAAAAATCACTCACCTGAACAATTGGCATTAGTGTAATCTGTTATTTGGTGAGAATTCACTGAGGGTACATAGCAATAGATGTGTTTGTGCTTCTTAGAAGGGGGTTAGTAATGTAGTTATTTTAATCAACCCTTTGATCAAGTCACATTTGTTACTTAACCCTGCAGAAGTGAAAAATTCCTTTTGTGAGCTGCACAGTTCACCCTTTATTTTATGTCTCAGCATGTTGTCCACTCACTTACTGAGAGTGTCCATGCTGAGAACAGAATTATTTAAAATATACTTTGAATAAGATGCTTACCTATGCAAATGCATGCACTTAACAAAAAGAACTGATCCGGGTGACATTTGTCAGTGTATGTCAGGTCCTTTCTAGAAATAGCTTGCTTTGTGGTTTAGATGTCACATCGTTTTAAGTTAAAGCACAGTCACTTTATTTTCATTATCTGTGTGGTATTGGTATGAAATATCTATTATGTGCTCCATTTCCAGCCACATGTGTCACCAGATATAGCAAGAGAGGGTGAAATGTAAGAGTCTCCCCAAAGATTACACAAAAGACTAGAAAAAGGCACAGTCAGAACCTCCAAAAGCTGTCATCAGGCCTACCTTCAAGCTCTCAAACTTCATTTTACACCAGTGTCATGTGTCAGGATTTTAAGTTGAACTGCATATTGAAGAATTCTTTAATTAGGAAAATATATTTAATTTTTTATGAGTGTTGCAA
Organism: Chaetophractus vellerosus; assembly: GCA_004027955.1. Lineage (NCBI taxonomy): Eukaryota > Metazoa > Chordata > Mammalia > Cingulata > Chlamyphoridae > Chaetophractus > Chaetophractus vellerosus. Next base: position 6,562 of record PVKH010003123.1, on the reverse strand, counting down.
ATTTTTAAGTGAGTGAGCTACTGGCTAAGGCAAAAAATATGCTGCTTTCAATTTGTGAAATACTTTATTTTAAGGAAAACTCAAGATTCATTTAAAAAAAACCTCTCTTGCATTTTCATAAAGATCATTTACTTATGAAAGGTCTTTGATATAACCTTTCATAGCTATTGATACCATTGTTAGACTTCAGAGATGACAAAACCAGATTGTCAATGTTTCTAGCATGTTTTCATGGTATGAAAAGTTTCAGAACCAAGATATAGCCCATGTGGTAGGGTATCTTATTGTGTATCATGTGGACCCTTGAAGAATCTCTTCCAGCCTTGAGCATCTAGGGTTCAAAGTCTGGGGAAAAAGTTGATTTCCAGTGCTTTTCCACTAACCTCACCATTTGAAACACAGCTAAATATTAATTGTCCTTGCTGGGGAAGGTGGAATCTGCTTAGTTTTGGAATATACTACATAGTTACTTTTGTTTTCAGCAAATGCTTCAGAAATGCTTCCCCTTGAATCGGGTTTTATACAGGTTCATATGAAAATGATTTCCTGTTCCCTGAGCACACACCAAAAGGATGTTAAGGACAGAAAAATGGGCAGAAGTGTGCAGGGTGTCAGTTGGAAGGCAATCCAAGATTAAACAAGCCAGGATAAAATATTCATTCCCTCTAACTCACAAAACAGAAAACTGCAAGCAGATTGTCATTTTATTTTATCCCGTCTAAAATGGGAACTGGTTCAACCTGACATGTAGGTGGGCACTCCTTGTACAAATGAAATACTGGAAAGCTCACACTGTGTCTTTGGCATAAAAGTTGTCTTGGAGACATCTCTATCCTTATCTAGAAAGAGGCAAAGAGTTTTCCATTTGATACCATGACTGCCTTTAAATGAAGCTAGGAAAATATTTCTCTTATCTATAAGATTATTGAATCTCTTCATTCATAGGCAAATTATCCACTACCAACAATCAAAGGGTTAAACCAGGGAAATCAAGTGCCAGTGAAGGGCTCTAGAATCTGAGTGGGAACCTTCCAGACTTTTAATACTACTGAAGCAAAATAGCTAAGAAATTTGAGCAAATATTTTGGTGATTTATAAAAATTCTGGATAAGGTTGATCTGTTAATCCCAGAGCTAAGAAATATTTTATTCTTGGGCCGGCTCGATAGCCCAGTGGATAGGGCGCCGGCATACCACATGGGAGGCCCCGGGTTCGATTCCCGGGGACCTCTCCTAGCGGGCAGACTGCCTTGAGAATGGCAAGCCACCATGGGCCGGCCAGAGCTGCCGTGGGCAGGGCAAAAAGCTGCCACGGACAGAGCAAAAAAAGCCGCCACGGGCAGGGCAGGTCGCCCGCGATGGAGCACAGCCAGCCACCCGCGAACTGAAAGCCGGCCGTGAACGGACGCAGAGACCGCCCACAAGCGGGGAAAGCCGCGCCTGTGCAGTGACCACTCTCGGCGTGTCACCGCAGCGGGGGGAAGGGGAGATATGTAATAAAATAAATAAATCTTTAAAAAAAAAAAAAAAAAAAAAGAAATATTTTATTCTGTGGTTAGGAGAGAAAAAATAATCTTTAGAGCATTTGCATCTGTGAGAGGGATCAAGGTGTCCCTGCTAAGTTAGCAGCTGATAGTGGGCTCATCCAGCAGTTGCTCTCCCCATTGAACTCTAAGACACCAGGGTTGAGATTACCCACCACAAGGCTAGAAGCAAGAGCCTGTGGCCAGGGGGATCTGACTTTGGAAAGGCCAGGATGGAATTACAACTGGAGGGTTCATCGATAATGCAGAGACAAGAAGAGCCTGAAGCTGGCTCACGGACTGCGGGAGGACTCAGGTCCTTTCTCCTGAGTCTAAAATGAATCCCGAGAAAGCCAGTGCAATCTGTCAGAATAATACATGGTGAAAGCTAACACATCTGGGGCTTTTTACTGAGGCACCCAGGACTTACTCTTCTCATAGATTGTCAAATTCTTACCTCTGCATCATTTGTGTTACGGGCCTGGGTGTTTTCCTTGGCATATATTAAAAACATAATCAGTTGAGGGCAACAGACACTTTTCTATGAAAGCAATTGGGGGAAATCAGAGTAGAACAGGGTTTTATGGAAATAAAACCTGTGGCACAGAGAAAATAGTTTCTTTGCAACAGTGTGAGTGATGAACCCAGAGAGTCCTGCTTAAAAACAGGGTCTCACTTTATCTTCACCAACATGAGAGGCAGGAGATGGGAAGCAGATGTTCAGAAAACATTACAATTATTGAAAAGACCATGAGGGTTTTGTATTCAGCCATAGTTCCATGGATTGCTCTGTTTTTCTCCAGCTGCAAGGTGGGAAACAACACAGGAATGTGTCTTCATCTCTTTCTTTAATGGCTCAACCTAACCCAGGCTCCCCATCATGATAGTGGCCTCAAAAAAAAAAAAAAAAAAAGACAAGGTTGTTTTTATATGATATCCCCTTTTTTCCCTGGAAGCTCAAAGTGCCTTACTCACATTGGCTCATGATTCCAATCTCTTAACCCTATGTGTGGAATGGGAGGTCCTCATTAGATTATGGGTAGGGGGGGATGCAAGACACTCACTAAATCTAAACTGTATAAACACCAACATTTTTATTCATGCCTGCAGACCTTTCACCATTTCCCCCTCTTCATACCACCACAATTCTCTGTGCCACCACCTTAGCAGGTTACCAGACAAGGGCCAGTGCTCTCTACCTCCTTTATCTGTATTCCTGCTGATGCGCTTCCAGTCCGTGCCCTATAGGGATCTTTATGAAAAACAAATCCAACGATGACAGTTCTCTGCTTAAAACCCTGCAATGACTCCCAACTACACTTAAGATAAAGATCTTTAATGTCTATAAGCCCTTTAGAGTTGGCCCTGCCACTCTGTCTGGTGCTCTCAAACCCCCCCTCCCGTCCTCACTATATGGACTCATTTCTGTCCTTCCTTCGTATGAGCAGGCTCCCTCTTGCCAGGGCCTGTGTACATCTTGTTCTCTTCAGGTAGTTACCCCCTACTTATCCCCAGTCCCTCTCATTTCTTCAGGAAAGGCTCTCCTATTGTGAAGGAGAGGCACAGTTATATTTACAAATAAAACCACAAATGTAACACACACACACACAGAGATACAATCTCAAAATCACACAAAGGTTCCATGGCCATTTCTCCCTGTGTCCTACCCTGTCCTCAAACTCTCTCATCTCTCAGAAACAGAAAAGCCAGAGGAAACGTTACCTATTTTCATGTCCTTGCAGCTGAAGCGGCTGAGGAGGGGCTGGTTGGGTGACTGGGCTGTTGGGAGTGGCGGGGCTTGGCTGGGCCAAGGGGCTGTGCTGCTGTGCTGCTGGGCTCTGCTTCTCTGAGCTGGGTGCGGAGGCTGGGCTGTTGAGCTCTGAGATGGGAACCAAAGCAGTGAGGTTAGCATCTGATAAAGACAAGAGGTGGCTAGAGATGATAACTCTTTGCCTCTTCAGATGACTCGAGGCTTTGCTTATTTCAGTTTCTGTTAGGTTTTAGGAGGGAAAGTTAAACTTACCAAGTTCTAATACCACTCCCAGAACTAGCACACCTTCACTAATTGTAACTGTTGCTTACCAAGTTTATGAACAGAATCTGTTGTCATTTTGTTGGAAGAAAAGAATTACAGTGGGAAAAAAAAACCTGTTAAAACTATGAGAAAGTAATTCAAAGAAGTAAGCTCTAAAACATATTCTGTTTTTTTCAGGACTACTTGCTGAGATAATTTGTTTTAGCTACCACTTTTTAGTTGTAATGACAAGTCTGACCTGTAGTTCAAAGTTAGGATAAGGAACTAACCATAGTAAAAGTAAATGTTTTTTTACAACCTTTTTTCCAGTCCCTTGTCAGTCTTAGCACCCAATAGCCCTTTGTACTTCACGGAAAGAAAAGGAACACTGAGGACAGGAAGGTTCATAAATGATTCTTCGTTAAAACCATTTTCAGACTTTTCTTGTAATAGCATCAAATTTTAACTGATATAATCTCTACATGTTAGAATAAGGGTCAGGGGAGACACATTTAAGTCTGGGAAATCCAAAGAGCTTGTCTGATTTTTAGTGAGCAATCTTGCTTAATTTCCGTAGAATATTTTAAATACTTTGGTGTATGCAGATAACAGCTTATAAAAGCCATGGCCATTTTCTTCTCTTTTCTTTTCTTGGCTGGGTGATTAAAGGAAGGAGCACTATTAGCATTTCCCTGTAAGTCTCCCTTTTCCTCTCTTTTCAATGAAGTCCAACTCTTTAAATTTCTTCTCTATTTATATCAAGGTTTCTCAATCTATACACTACAGACATTTTGGGCTGGATATTTTTTTGTTGGACGTTGTCCTGTGCATTGCAGGATGTTTAGCAGCATCCCTGGCCTCCACCCACTAGCTACAAGTAGCACCCTTTCTAGTTGTGACATCCCAAAATGTCACTGGACACGGTCAAATGTCCCCTGAAGGTGAAATCACTCTGGTTGAGAAGCACAGTTTTATATTTTAAATCTAGTAGCGATTTAGCCATTTGGTGCTTCCATGCCAGACAGTCCTCAGATGGAATCATATGGGACATCATTGACTACTCAACCAGTGAGTTCCAGGAACTGAATTCTTGAATCTTATTATTAATGAGTCAGTAGCTACAAACCAGTAATGAATCCAGCTGCTTATGGAAATGGTAAACCTATGGTGACCACTCAAGATTTCATGGTCCCTTAAGGTAAGGCTGTGAGTTGTGAGGTTCTCTATTCTTCAAGCCTCAGGGTGGAGTTCTTGTACAGAGAAATTTGAAAGGCTAAGTGAAATTTTTAAATTCTTGTCAGATGCAACATTATCTAAATGAGCTCTCTTTATACCACAAAACTTCCTCAAGCTTTTCAAAATCAATCTGACTTTGAAGAATCCTCCAGAGCTTAACTGTTAACATGAATAAGTTGGTTTTTTTCTTTCAGATTTGTAACTCTGTCATCTCTGTTGAACAGGTTCTAGCTTAATATAACCATAAAACCATTATCCCTAAGACCATCGGGAATGATTGAATAACTTAGTGTCTTGGGACTCACAGTATTTAGCCTGCAATGCCACATAGTTTAAACCCTGAATGAATTTAATACTGAGTAAACAGGGTATTGGTTGCAACTGAGTATGAATTTTTGCAAAAATGGAAGTAACAATAAACCCCTGCATTCTAATCCCAAACTAATGGCAGCCAAGTGGACTCCATGACGAAGCAGGCAGGCTGAGAACATCCCAATTAGAGGGTATGTGTGTCGACAGCCTCTCTGCAAGGCTGGCTCAGGCACTCACCTTCTTGAGGAATGATGCGGAGGGTGACATTAAGGCCCGCATCTTTGATGAGCTTCACGATGTCTGCATGAGGCATGTTGATGATAGACTGGCCGTTCACCGCTAATATCCGATCACCCACCTTTAGTTTTGCACAGCGATCTGCAGGACTTCCCTCAATGATGCGTCCGATTTTATGGGGCACAGCTGAAAAACCCCAACAGAAACAGTTATCAGGGACATTACCAATGAATGTTCTATCTTTGAATTCCATCCCCAAAGGAAATAATGCAATGCCAGAATTCTTTCCTTGGTCAGTATATTTGCCTTTTGAATTACAATCATTTCTATCAAATGTGGTCCTGTACATACTCCTGGGACCGTAATTTCTAAATTCAAGTTCTTTGCAGTGATAGGTCAGTTCCAAACACATATACAAGGAGTTCTCAAACTCTGGGGTGCATTCAGAATCACCCGACGATTAAAGTAAAGCTCTTTAAGTCTTTCCCCAGAACTTCCAAATCAGAATGTTCAGGCAAGAGGCTAGATTCAGGCTTCTGATACATATGAGTGTTTGAGAACCATACACGAAGGACATTGTGTCCAAAGAACTCATATTGTAGACAATAATATGTGGTTTTAGCAGCATATAATAAATGTCAGGAATTTAATTTCTACCCTTTCCTATTCTACTGAGAGGAGAAAACATGGAAGGAAAGAAATATATACTAAGACGGCCAGTAGCTAACTAGTGAAGAAGTTATGAACAACTTCCTGCTCATCAGCTCTAAGATGCTGCTGATGATCAGCCACACCTTTATTTTAGGTACCAAGAGAAAGAAAAAGAAAATGTCAGCCTCCACCAAATAAACAATGACACTCTGTTGGTTATTAAGATGCACTCCAATTTTTGAGATGTTAAAATATGAAAAACTGTATAAGAATTGATGAAATATGGTACATGTCTCTTTAAAATAATGGAAGTTTCTTTTCTTTAAAAATTTTAAAATGTCTATGTGTGAGGAGAGGCATGTGAGGAGAGGCATGTATGTGGGGATATATATTTTCCTAGCAGGGTGATTTCTATTCAATGTGAATGTTTGCTTGCCTTACCAACAAAATTTTTTCTGGGATGAGACATCAATAGGATGCAAAGCCTCTGCCCTCAAGGAGCTTACAGTCTCCCTGCAAGGCAGAAGCCCCAGTCAGGAAATCACCTGCCAATGACTCTGTCTTGTTGCCTTCTGTATGGAGAAGTCAGG